>JAPKID020004102.1:0-11896 GCA_026931265.2 Tropidonophis doriae
TCCCAAGAAAAAATTGTAAAACCAATAAAACTTTTTGAATTAAAAAAAAAACCTTTTCATGGATATTAAAACCTTAAGTATGTGTGGATGTTTTTAGATTTGTTTTGTATTTGGTCTTTAAGTTTTCAGAAAAGAGGTATAACATATAGGTAGCTTGCCTTTCTTATGATAGATGTTCCACAGCAATCTCTTTAATGATAATAAAGTTTATTAGTAATATAACTAATAAATACCAGCAACTGATTGGCCTATGTAAGTCTAGTTAACTGAATTAGACTTCATAAGTTAGGTATAATACTTTAAAAAAAAAATTTCCGAAAAGTTTTATTTTTGAAAACTGTCCAAAGATGTAATAATCATAAAGTAATAATGTGGCTCTGAGCATTAAGAAGCTACAAAAAAGCATTTTAACGGCTAAGTGTTAAGGCATATTTTGTAAGTATTTTGACTAGAGCAATGTGTTTATTTCCTACAGTATACAGTCACAAAACTCCAATTAACCTTCCACACAATCTTGTGTGCTCATCAGAAAAGGAATTGCTCCTTAAAAACACAGCAAAGATATTGAAATTAAACAATTGCTTAGACAGTTACTTCTTTATTTAACTAGGTTTTGATATCTAACATGCTAAAATGACTACATTATTTGTGCAATATTTATAACAGTAATTATTCAGTTCTTTGATACCTATAATAGATAATTTTTATATAAACAAAAGAGCTTGAGACTGGTCTTGTTCTGTAAATTTTAAAGACTTCAAAATGTAATATGTGGTTTCAAGGGTAAAGTAATGTATTTGTTTATGCAAGGTGCAAAGGAAAAAAACATGGGAATAGTTGTTATGCTGAACATCTATATAAATTAACATGAATGTGTTTGATTATATATAAAATTATCCAAATGAATTACTTTTGCATTAAAAGTAATAAAGTTTTATGTTTTATGAAAATGATTATCTTAAATATTTATAAAATTGTCAAGTAGAATAATTAAATTTCAGAATGCATAAATTCTGAAATTTATCTCATAGATTAGTTTGGCTTATAATGTAATAGATATCCAGCAGTTATCCATTATAACTAACTAATTAATGCTTTACAAATTTATAAATTAAGCACCTTAATAAAGTTGTAGTGCAACAATATTATAAGGCAAGACATTTATATAATTTTATTCAACAATAAATAATCTCAGACTATTGGGAAGTAGATAAATTAAATTTAAGAACAATATGGATATATTTTTCTGTCTCAAACAATGCTGTATTGTGTTCCAGCTTTCGATACCATTAAAGGATTATGGATATTAAAACAACATAACCATTTACCATTTGTATAAACTGTCCATAGACAGCCAGAAATGTAGCTATAGCTTTCCCAGTTGCAATGTATGACTGTGAAAATTGGACCATAAGAAAGGCTGAGTACCAAAGAATTGAGGCCTTTGAACTATGGTGCTTAAGAAGACTCAAATTGATCGGTCCTAGAAATGATCAACCCTGACTGTTCTTTAGAAGACCAGGTTCTTAAGATGAAACTCAAATATTTTGGCCACCTAATGAAAAGAAAGGACTCACTGGAGAAGGGCCTAATGTTGGGAAAGATTGAGGGCAAAAGAAGTAGGGGATGACAGAGAATGAGGTGGCTGGATGGAATCATTGACGCAGTAGGCGTGAGCTTAAATGGACTCCAGAGGATGGTAGAGGACAGGAAAGCCTGAAGGAATGTTGTCCATGGGGTCACGATGGGTGAGACATGACGTCTTAACTAACAACAAAGGCTACCACATTTGTTTTATGGTTCATTTTCAGCATCCTAAATTTTTAGAAATCACAATTCCTTTGTGATTTCTATAAATCATATTCTTTCATGAAAATGTGCTGGGTTTGGACTTCTCTAGAACCCAAAAGAGAGAGACATTTTGACATCTAGATTTGCCTCAGGTGTTTAAGAAATAAAAAGAATATTAGAAATAAGCAAGGCCTTTTACAGCTCACTATGACTTATTTGGTAAATGTTTTAAAATTGTTAGGAAAATTGTTTCAAGCCTGATCTAAAGAGCAACAACAGCCCTTGCTTTATTACTTTTATATGATTCCAAAAATATGTACTCCATCTCACACGGTTTAAATGACATTATGTTGTTCTTGATTTAAATGATTCCTGATTAAAATTTCATGATATCAGGCTGAAATATCAGCAATAAGCCTTCTAGATTCCCTTGTACAAAAAAGCCCCAAACCACGCCCAAATATACACCTGTCTTGTTGGATTTTCACTTACATTCCATCTTTTGACATTTTTGGCAAACACTGTGACTTTGTATTTATTCAAATATGAAGCCATTTCTAAACCCCATAGGAGACCAAGAGATCTGTGTACTTGGATACTAGTGGATATCATGGGGATATGACCATCTTAATTTTACCTGATTCAATCATTGAAGTAATAAATAGGGCAGCTGCCATCCATGCTGCATAGCTCCTTGTATGTGTATCACTGCATCTTATTACTCTCATAAAATTTAATATGCAAATTTTAGAACCTATAAAGAAATTTCCTACTAATAATGGTAATGCTTAGCTGATGTTGAAAAATCTTTCTGGTTGTAAATGGCAGATTTAAAGTCCAGAAATCATACATATAAAGGTAATTTTACATTGGGAAATTGTTTCCAAATAACATAATGTAGTACCAGTCTATAGCAATAGCATTTTGACTTATGTACCACTTCATAGTGCTCTACAGCATTTTTGAATGGTTTACAAAGTACAGCATATTTCTCCCAGCAATCTGGTCCTCATTTTACCATCCTTGCAAGGATGGAAGGATGGAAGGATGAGTCAACCTTGAGTCTGTGAAGATTGAACTCCTGGCAGTGAACTGAATTAGCCCGCATTACTCCATTCAACCACTGCGCCACCATGGCACCTAAATTATCTACAGTTGATTGACTTTGATTAAAGACAACTCGTTTATCTTGTAAAAATTTTTCTAATTTCTTCCAGGACTGACGCTTATTAATTGTCACTATGTTTGCATATAATTTATTGCTATGCCACAAATGTATAGGGATCAGTATTATTATCTGCAATTTCTTTTATAACACTATGCATAGTTTTATTTAGCTTCAGTATTTAGTAGTCTGAAATAAATATCTTGCAGATAGTGCTAGGAAGATTTTTTTAAACTGTTTGAACACTTAAGTTTGGCCACATGTCAGATATGCTTGCCTAGCTTATATTGCAGAAATGAAAGCTGTTTGGTATGTAAAATTGTCATATTAAAATCTGATGGGTTGTACATATAGACAAAAATCTTTTTCTATTGAAATGTTTATTCCAAGAGTGACTTTGTATATTGTATTAAATATAAGTTATCTCGGGAACTGACAATGGTAGGATATTACTAAAAAATATGTAGCAAAGGAATAGCACATAGACATTGATCACTCTACTGCTATTATTTTAATTATATTAGGTTTAAAAAAATAGTATGGCTATTAGTATTTTTTTTTTGTCAATATGCCCCTAAACGGAACTGCTACGCTGTACTATACTATTTTGCCAATTAAATGGTTTTGCATTATATATTGATGCTAAAATTCAGCATATGGAACAGTGTTAATCTGTACCCAGGATCTACTTCAAATGTTACTGTTTTGTACATCATAAGAGAATACATCCCTATCCTTTTTCTGACCAGCTATAGTATACAGGTAGTACTCATTTAGCAGACATTTGAAGTTACAGTAGTGTAGAAAAAACCAGTTGTGATAAGTCTTTATGTTTATAACCATTGTAGCATCCTGGGTTACATGATTGCCATTTGAGCACTTTGCAGTTGGTTCATATCTGTGACTATTGCAGTGTCCTGAAGTCATGTGATCACTATTGGGTGTTTTCCAACCATCTTGTGACAAAAATAGTAATGAGAACACATAACTTAAATTGTTTTCTTATGACTGTAGTGCTTAGTGGTTGTTCCAATTGTTGCTAAGTGAGAACCACTTCTAATAATACACAATTTAGATGTGTTTCCATGTAAACAAATCTTTTCTTTCTTCTAAGTACTTTCTTATATTGGTAAAGTCTTGAAATGATGGTGGATGATCCTATAGTGTTTTCCATAAACAGAAAAAATAATAGCAAGAATGACTATAGAGCTGAAAGCCAAAACAATTGTTAAGAATTATTGCTCTCATCATATAAAAAAACTAGAAACAGCAATAGTATAGTAAGAATATATACTACAACAATATAGGGGGGAAAGTGATTAGAACACAAGTGAGCATCTATGTCTTACTGCCTAGAAATGTCTTATATCAAATGCATGAATTACTTTATCATGCCCTACCAAGTATTTTCTTTAAGGATCAAAAAATATTCTCAATTATCCTTTCCTCTTCAAATATTGTTCACTGCCAAACCTAGTACCATAAATAGTTAAATGGGTTGATCACTGTACAAATCTTGTACTGATGGTCCTATTTCAAACTGGGTCAACAAGCATCCCCTATAGAGCCTTGGAAGTTTCCTTGCAATTGGATAAACCTTCCAATAGAAGGCTACAGAGTGGAAAGGAAATCATTCTTATCCTCTATCATTTATTAGATTTCATGTTTTAAATGACTAATTAAAATTATTGACAGATTATAAAGTAATGAAAACATGTGACTTTCAACATATTTGCTGAGTGGTGTTTCAAAAATATGAAATATAAATAATTATGTATACATTGTATTTTAACATTTGTGGTATTTTTCTTAATTTTTGTGTATTAAGCACAAGAAAGCAGATATACACTAAAGAATGAAAGATCAAGCTGACTATTTCTCTAGCTATATTTCTCTAGCTACATTCTAAACTATATTGAAGTTTTCAGGAATCTGAAACTTCTGAATTCAATGTCTGTTCATTTTAATATTTTGTTCACAGATAGTTTATTGATTGACTACCAGTTTACCTTCAGTCTGTTACAAGAAGATGATCGTCATCACACTGCCATAAACTTCATTGCAAATCCTGAACAGGTAAATTGATATAAATGAGAACCTATGTTATAATTTTTTATTATAGTTTTATTTTATATGTATCTCGTTTTCTAAACAAATCTCTTTGAAAAACAGAATGGAGCCCAATAGAACTAACTTTAAGACAACTAGGAAATTTAAGACAGCCAGTAACTGTTAGCTTTGCAAACCTTAATATTGAAGCTGACAAAAAATGGCTGTTCTTCTCTAGTCCTATTGTTCTTACAATTCTCACATAGTAAGCTAGTTTGTTATTCTTCATTCCATTTTCACTATTCAGTGTTACTCATTTGGTCTATGGAGCATATGGTTAGGATTAGGTAATGAAGATGCTTCTGTGAAGCACAATAATCCTGCTCTGGAACCAGTCATAAAAACATATAAGAATAAATAATGTAGATCTGAAAAAAATAACTCCACATAAATCTGTAACATTGTTAAATTTTAGATAAAAAATAAAAAAAATCTTTTAGATACTTCAGATTGGTGGCTGAGTCTTTATTTCTTATACTTTTGTAGGATGACGGAGTATTCTACTTGATTATTTGTGTAATTAAACTCATTTACCTTACAAAATATAAACCAATATAAAATAATTAAGAACCAGATTTGCATAGGGAGTAAAGCATTAGACTAGAAAGTAGGGCACTTTGTGCCTTGGGCACAAAGCCAGCCAGGTGACACTGGGCCAGTTATTCTCTCTCAGCCTTAGAAAGCAGGCGAACCTCTTCCCAAAAACTTTGCCAAGAAAATAGCAGGTACTAGTCAAGGAAGTCAGAAATTCACTGGAAGGTAGGGCAACAAAAATAAGCATATAACTAAATTTCTAGGTAAGTTTTTAAAGGATAAAATAATAAACTATATTTGAAAATGATAAGATGGTGTTTCATTATGGCACAATAGGTATTCTGAGAATATTTTCTTTTTTTTTGTTAAAATAATTTTTTTTACCAATCCAAAATAATATTGTTTTCATCTGTTTGTACTATTGATGTTTTAAGTCTTTAATGATTATCTATTTGTATAATACTTTAATACTGCCCCCTGTTGATGAAGCAAAAATTAACATCTGTTGTATTTGGACATCATTTCTTGAAGTTTAAAGATTTGGAGATGCAGTATTAAACACTTCTAAAACAAATTCAAACCATAAGTTATTACTTCTCAAAGCATATTTTAAGCAAGTTGCCATATACTGTATCTTACAAAATATTAAAATGAAAGCATAATGCTAAAAGACAATAAAATGTTTCATTTAATACCATTTTCTCCAAATGTAAATTTTATCTCCCTTTTTTTCTACTACTGTTTTGGATTTTGGAAAATTTTGGTTCTCTACTAGCAGCTGTATTTAATAGTTCTCTTTACCTGTAGAGATCTTTTCTGTTGATGGCTGTAGGAATGGGAAGGGTGTCTTATATGGTTTAACTTTCTTTTCTGAAGCTAGTCAATGGTGTTTAGGGTTAATATCTATGTAGCTATGAACAAAAGGTTAAGCTTTTTCTAATGTAATGTTTATGTTTTGTTTTTAAATGTTTAGTCAAACAAAAATCTGGACATATCAATTAATGCATCGAATAACTTTAACCTCAATATCACATGGTCTATTGGCTCTACAGGTAAGAAAGACACCTGATTAGTAGTTTTCTTTTTTAATATTATCTCACATAGTAATGTGCTTACTATATTTACATGATTGCTTTTTGTTTATTATTAGTAAATGTTAATAAAATACATTCTTTTCCAATTCTCATTATGACATTATTAATGACATTACTTAAAACAGATAATTTGTAAATTAAATTAAGGTTCATTAACATGTTAACTTTCTTATTCAATTAAAATTACTTGAGTAACAAAACCTTGTATGCTCTTTAAAATTTTATAGTGGCAGTATTATGAACAGAGTGATTTTAATTAAGATAAATTACTTCCTTGACTACAGCAGAGAGACAGAGTTTTTAATTTCTTTGTTTCAGTGTTGAAGCTTGGAATTTAATTATTAACCTTAACATTGATATCAAACAAGAAAATTCTTCTGTGTGTTCCCATAAAAGAATCTGCTTATCATCTGTTCATTCTCCCACACTCAAGCTTTTGGATCCATTTTTTTTTTCATTGGTTTTTCATTGGTTTTTAATCAAATGCTTTGTTTAGAAATTTTCCTTGCATTCATTCTGTTGACTTTGGGAAAACATATTCAAGGAGACCATCCTTCATTGAATTTTAATGAATGATGCAGAATGAAAATGGAGCATTTGCAATTATATATTTGCATGCATGTTTTCAATATTTGTAAATATATTTGAGGAAGAACACAATATTTGTAAAGGAGTTATGACTACACATATTACATAGTGCCAAACTTCCACGTCTATCTGATTTATAGATCAGGTGTCAATCTTTTAAATGCTGGACCTCAGAAGACAATCTGAAGACAGTGAAGTAAATAGCATTACAATCATGCTGTAATTGATAGTTGATATTCCATCAATTCCATGTCTTGAACTGAAGCTGCGTACACCTCTATTATAACACAGAGGAATATCTGTGTTGGGATTATATGATATTCATAATATCTATCAATTTTAGCACAAGGTAGTAAAATAAAACTTGATAAAGGACAAAGACTATTCTTCAGTAAGTTTACCAAAGGATACCTTTTCCATATAATGCTTTTTTTACAATAAAAACCAATACAAAAATTTAATTTCTGCATAGTACGGGCACCAAATTATGGTGTCTAAAGAACTAGATTATGCCTGTAATTTAAATATTTAGAATGTAGACAAATACAAAACAAAACAGTGTTTGTTTTGCAAATATTAATATTGAAAAAGCATATGCTACACTCATCTCTCCAATTTTAATGAAAGAAAGACCCATCCTAGATTGTTATACTTAATTGCATTTAATAAAAATCTAGGCATTTGATAAATATTGAATGTTTCCCAATCTCATGTCTGGCTGACACCAAAGAATGGATAAGCCTTTTACTAAACACTTTCCTTCTGCTAAATACATTTCTCAATCCCCTACATTGCCTTTCTTGAGTGCTCTCTCTCTCTCTCTCCCTCTCTCTCTCTCTGTAAATATTCATTGTTGTCTGATTTAACTAGTTCAGCAATATAAAGATTAAATAGCATAGTTGAATAATCTCATTTCTTGCAAATGAAATAAGTTTATAGGGTTTGATATTATCTTTGTTAGCAACAGCTGAAAAACTACAGCAATATTTCATAATCAAGACAATTCTATACTTCAATAACTTTGCAGTTTTAATATAAATTACTACATATAAATTACTTCTTGAAACTATTAACCATGAAGTTAAATGAAACAAAGTTACTATAAATACAATTCCATTATGTATGGTTGAAATAAACTTGTAATAAGATATGTGTATACATTCACATATTTACAGATTTTTTTTATTTGTGTAATTGCTTCATTTTTATAATTTAGTTATGTTTCTCTTTTATGCTTCATTAATATATTTAACGTCAATCAAATTATACTTTTTTGTATATTTCTTACACACATATATAATATGCATCTTTTGGATTATGTAATTTAACAATTTTTTAAATGGTCTTTTATTGACTTTGTATATTTTGTAATAGCTGGAACAATATCTGGAGAAGAAATTCCTGTAGTTTCAAAGACTAATATCAAGGAATATAGGGACAGTTTTTCCTGTGAAAAATTCAATTTCAGAAGCAATCCAAATATCACTTTCTACGTATATGTCAGCAACTTTTCATGGCCAATCAAAATACAGGTTAGTATAAACAAATAATAGCGCTTTTTACAGGGTACGAGATATGCACATCTGAATTCAGAATATGGAGTGATATCTTGTATTATGAATTATGGTGTATTCTTCTTACTGTGTGTATTACTATTTACTTCACCTTATTGTCATTGTATGTATATACGCAGTTTACACATATAGCGAAATTCACACAACACCCAGACACCAGGCCCAACACACATAACAATTCCCAAACACCCTCCCCCCAAAAAAGTTCCTCGCCCCTAAATCACCCAAACATCCACACAACAGACCAAGTAGTGCTGTCCAATAGCTCACTGATGATGACCCTTTAGTTCATTGTTGAGTGCCATTATAGCTCTATGATAAAAGCTATTCAGAAGAGATGTGGTCCTAGTTTTAATTGTTCTGTATCTTCTGCCAGAAGGCAGCAATCTACAAAGATTGTAAGCAGGATGTGAAGAGTCTCTGAGAATGTTATGCAACTTCCTCAAACAATGAAATTCGAATATATCATCCAAGAGTGGAAGCTGGAGCCCGGGAATATTCTGGGCCATTTTAATGATTCTCTGTAGAGCTTTTTTGTCCGCTGCAGAGATGTTCCCATACCATGCAAGAATCCTGTATTTCAGGATACTCTCAATAGTGCTGTGATAGTAGGACAGAAGTAGATTTTGAAATAGATTTATCTTCCTTAGCATCACTACCCTTTAAAAAAAAAAAAAAAAAGCATTCTCAGCTTTTCTGAAACTGTGCCATCTACAGATGTAAAATAAAGATCTAGCTTTATTATTTAGTGAAAATACAAATCTATAGACTAGGCATACTTTTGAACACCACAAGCAATTACCCTATTTTTTGGAGTATAAGACGCACCAAGGTTTTTAAGAGGCAAATTAAAAAAAAAGTTGTTGCACTCTGCAGATCTCCCAAAAATGGCCCGTTATGTTTTGAGTGAATGAGACTTCTACTTCATCTTGTTTATGTTTAGTTTAGTTTATTGTCATTTCACCTTGTACAACAAAATTAAATGTGATCTTCAGTGTACAATAACAATTCAGGTTGTGGTTGTTAAGGAATCATGTGCAGTCATTAAGCACAACATCAGGTGGTGACTGATTTGCTCATTGACTTGACTTATTGGAAGTTGGTAGTGAAGATCACAAGTAGTGATGATGTGACTGTGGGAAGCTGTGACCAGTGTAACTGTGTGCTGGTTGCCAAGTGCCCCAATCATGATCCTGTGTCTGTGAGGACAGTCTGACAGCCAGAACTTCAAGGACCAGCCATAAATCTTCTTGTTGAGCACTGTTGTAACTTTGAATGGTTCAGCAATCATTCGAAGTTGGTTGCAACTTTGTGCACTAAGTGAGGACTACCTGTATAGTCAAAACCCCTTTCCTGTCTTTCATGGTTGACAAAGCATAATGATACCCCTGATGACATTTGGGCCAACCACTTGGTGGGCTCCCCTAAGGTCTCTTGCTTGCTGGCAAAACCATGTTTTCATGCTTTTTGAAAGAATGTCGGGGTGGGGGGGAAGAGGGAACCTTATTATTTCTGCAAGGATGATGTTCCATGTATATCTTCAATTCTTCTCAGCTTAAAAGGAATGCCTGCACAACATCTTCTCTTTCTCTTCCTGTCTCTCAGTTTCCTCCTCAATTTCCTCCTTCCTGCAGAGATAGTAATCCATGGCTTCTCCAGGGGCCTAGCTGCCTCCTCCGGTATTTTATGAGAACGTATAAAATTGTCTATAATAGTCTTTTCACATTTCAATACAATTTGTAACAAGACTTGCCAGATATAGATGCCCTTTGCCCCACAGGGTTCATCCATATGCACAGCCATTTTGAATGGCAGTTGGAACTAACTTACTTAACTTCATTAAGCTCTTCTGTGTGTTCTCCTTCTACAGATGTTGAAGGATGATGTTGTGGCCAGCTTTTCCAAAGGCTAAACAAAGGCTTGCCAACCAAAGATGCCCATTGCCCCACAGGGTTCATTTCATATGTTATGCTTTGCAAAGCTTTTGATTGAAAGGAATGTGTTACAATATATAGAAGTATGTACAAAACATTTCTTTCAAAACTGTTCAGGCAACTCTCTTATTTGCAAAGCTTCCACAATTACACGTGCAGCCACTTTGCTAGAATGATATTGAAGTGACGTTCCTGTGTATGCACATACATGAAGCCACAGCGGAGAACAATTTCTGCAGCAGCTGTGCAAGAACAGGGTATCAGATTTGTATTCACAATAGACTGTACATAAATTATGTTTCTCACAGCAACTTAAATGATGTGAAACAATATTGATTTACTGCTCAATCTTCTAACGGTTCTAAACCCTATAATGATTTTGGTGACAATTGTTTGCCAATGAATAAAGACTACATTTTAAAAATATATTGATCAGACACTGAAATGTTAAGGCAGGATACTTTCATTTTCCAAAACTATTTTGAATATATTATTCTGGTAATTGAAACATCTGTTTTTCTTCAAAGAAATATCAAACGGAGTTATAAGAGCAACAGCTTAAAGCAGGCACCATTAAACATGGGCTGGGGTGGGAGAGACACTGCAATGAAAATTAAGATTAAATCTCATTTTTAGAAACAGCTGAAAAGTCATCAGATTGCCAGTCTGATGACTGCAAATCATTGAAGTATATCTTCAGGCAAGAAAGAAACAGTGAAATCTCATGACATTTGGCAATATCATGAGATTTATGTCATTTTTTAAAAAAAGTAATATTTATTTAGTTTAAATTGCATAAATATCATCTGTGGGTAACATGTCTCACAGGAGCTACACACAACTTTTGCACTGTCAACATAATGATTACTTTAGCTATTACTTCTGAACTGAACATATCACTAAAGTAAGGGAAAATTTTAAGTGAACCAAGCATGTAAAATTAAATTCAAGTAATACAATTCTAACTGTATTATAGTAGAATATATTTCAAATTATTGAAATTTAAAGTTGGAATTACTCATTTATCTACAAACAAATACCGTATTTTCCGGCGTATAAGACGACCCCCTAATTTTACAGTTAAAAAATAGGTTTAGGCCTATATTC
>JAPKID020004104.1:0-11895 GCA_026931265.2 Tropidonophis doriae
TCAAAATCAATGTCAAACTGGCCAAAACACTCAATTTCAGTGGGGGTTGAATAATTTTGACCACAACTGTATATGCAATGAAATTTCATTTTAATGTATGCTGATTACTATACATTCAAAGTGACCAAGTTATTGTTCTATTCTGTTCTGCTCTGCATTCTATGACTTTGGAGAAAATTACAATCGTAATTTTGAAAAATGGTCGTAAGTCATTATGTTCTGTTTCATAGTAACTTTGAATGGTCATTAAGTGAACTGTTATAAATTGAGAACTAGGGATTAAAGTTTAAATGCTGTCCTTTTTCTATTCTGCTCATAAGGGGCTAACAAATAGCCTGTTAGCTGGCCAGCTACATATGAGAAATGGAAAGTGGATGAGTCACCCCATTTTAGAGGAACGAAGGGATATAATACAGAATTCCGTGTTATGAATTCTGCTTTCGGAGTATGTAGCATGTACTAAATGAAGTAGGAACGAGCTTTCATTGAATTGTTATCCTGGTAACATCCACAGTGTACTGGAACAAACAGTTTCAGGCTATTTTGCTGATATGGTTTTGCTGACTCTTTATCTATTCTATGGAATCCTACAAACACTCCCTTTGACAGAGATAATCATCTGCTACTGTTTACCCAGTAAGTTTTCTCAGAATGAAGATGCTGGACTCCCTTGATCTTTCAAAAGTATGTTGATCCTGTTTCAACAACCCCAAAATCACTGATACCCATCCTGATTTAAAAAGAAAAAAATACCTAAGTTTGTAGTCATCACCTATGCTAATCTATAGAAGGGTAGAATACAGGTAGTCCTCGAAGTACGATCACAATTGACCCCAAAATGTATGCTGCTAAGTAAGATATGTATTAAGGGAGTTTTGCCCCATTTTACGACCTTCTTGACACAGTTGTTGAGTGAATGATTGCAGTTGTTCAGTGAATCTGGCTTCCCCGTGAATTTTGCATGTCAGAAGGTTGCCAAAGAGGATCACATATCCCCTGGACATAATTATGAACTAACTTTTAAGCATCTGAATTTAGATCAAGTGACCATAAGGATGCTGCAAAGGTCATAAATGTGAAAAAACGGTCATAACTCGCATTTTTCAATGCCTTGAACGGTCACTAAACAAACTTGTTGTAAAATGAGGACCACCTGTAATTTTCCATTGGTCTAACTTTCCTGCAGAAGGAATGGCATCGTGAACACTGTTTTTGATCCTGTGTTGTTTGTTATGGTTTATAAATTGAGTAAGAAAAAATGAATGAGTTAGAGCTATTTTGTGTTGAAACAATGTCAGGCTGAATTCAAATGCTACAAAAAATAAAAATAATCCAAGAAGAGGCAGTCTGTATTTTTACCCATGCTAAAGCAGGAGATAATCTAGAAAAGGTATTTATCATCTTGTTTTCTTTAGTTAAAATATACTACTTCTATCAACATGGCCATTGTCCTTTCATGAGAATATAATCCAAGCTACTTAAAAGTTACACTGCTCCTTTAAAGAATATAATCAACCAAGAAAACAGGTATTTTATAAACACATCTATTAAAGATCAAGCATCCTATTACTGGAAAATTTATGAGTTCTATTGATGATGACTGCACTGCACAATATTATTAGATCTCTTTGTCTTAGACACAAATATACACACTCCTACATATGCACACACCAACACACAGACACTCAACTTCCCTCTGCCCACCTGTACAGCTGCAGCCAACAGAGATGTGTGCCCTCAACCCCATATCAGCTGATCGGTTAATAACAGGATAACATACATTTACCATAAACACACACACACACACACACACACCCAAACACACACCCAAACACACACAAAAGGCCTCTGCGATACTGTACCTAAGAGCTGACATTGTTCCCCTGTGATGGAAGTTTGACTCACATCTGAAAAATCAAGCAGAACATGGGGAGGAAAAATGAATAGCAAAATAAAAGAGCATGGGAGAATAAAATGAACTGTTTTGACCCCAAACTTCCCAGGATACTTTTCCCTTTCCCTCAACAACCATTAATCAACCTCACAAAAAGCATGAAGTAACCCATCAGGGAATCCTACTCTGTGATTTTAAACCAACAGCTGCAAATCGCTGAACAAAGGATCAAGACTAGAAGCCACTGTAGAGAACTACTGTTCTCCTTTACCACCCACACACAATTGGTGTCACATTGTTATTCAAGGGGCCAGGGTGATAGTACACAGGGTGTGGGGCACCCCAGAGTGAAGGAAAAAACAACAACAGACTAACGGAAGAATGAGGTACGATTCCTTCCTTTCTATAGCTCTCTCTGGCTTATTCTGAGTTACAATGCCTGAATGTAAATAAGATCTCAAAGAATGTAACTGTTTCCCACAATGACCTTCCAAATACTGCTGAACTTCAACACCCTTTTATAAAAAGCCATCCTTAATATGACTCATAAAAAATGCATTTTCAGTTATATCTGGATAACTGAAGGTTGGCCATCTGTCTCATGCTCCGTGACTTCCTGATGAAGCATAAGAAAGGAATATGCATATTCCTAAATGCATAAGAATGGAATATGTGACTGGTAATGCAACAGTCTAATGGTTTAGCAGTATGTGTTCAAATAGAAATAAATAACATATAAATTATATTGCCTAGTAAACCTTTTGTCCTTGAATTTTGTTTATGTTGACTGAAGATGACCTCTCTTCTTGCCCTCTCATTTAATCAAATGCAGCTGATATGAGCATGATTGAAGATCAACTTCCTGTTTTTTGTTTTTAATTTTCCTTTGAAAAAATGTTTATAGCGTGCTATGCCTGTTTCTTTTTCTACTGGCTTGCCAGGCCCTGGGATAATGTAAGATTTGCTTTGCCTTAAATGCATTCAGATATAATTAAGGTCTTAGTCTAAATGCCCATCATTAAAACAACAGAGCAAATCTCCTAAAATCAAATCAAAACTGGATGTTTTTACAAGGCTGTTAAAAAAAATCACAAGTTTAAAAATAATAAAAGGAAGGAGATTAGGAATGGTATAGTATACTTATCAGATGAAAGATTTCTACATTATATACTATATGAAGATCAGGCAGTCAAAATAAACTGGCAAGTGAATTTAAGACACTGTTTATACAACAGTCTGTTCATGTGCTTAAAGTGTTTTGCAAACAGCAACACAAAACAATTATTTTAAAAAATCTGAAAGGCTTTAAGAATAGTAAATCTTGGAACTTTCTCTAAAGGAAGTATGCCAAGGCCATTCCTCAGTAGCTTTTAGGAATATGGTGAATCTCTATTTCAATATCTTCTTTTAATGTTACCTTACTGTTGGTAAGGTTTTGACTTTACATATGCTGGTTTTGTTCTTTTGAGAGTCAAAACTGTTTACTCTTTTTATTACATTTTCATTTTATTGAATATTAAATTATGTTTTGTGAACCTGGCATAAGTAAAGGGCATCAGGCAGTAAAAATAAATGACAGTAACCAAAATAATTTCAGTAAAATATTAGTTCAATAGACCGTTGATAGAACAAATTCTAATCCAGAATTCATCATCATTTAAGGGGCTAATGTGTATTAAATCAAGTGTGTATTGCTTAAATTCAGTAGTAAAACGATACCATTTATGTCAGTTAATTGATGAAAATGAAAAGAATGACTAGGGGAGACATGATAGCAGTTTTCCAATAGTTGAAGGGACTGCCACAAAGAAGAGTGGGTCAAACTATTTTCCAAAGCACCAGAAGGCAAGAGGAGAAACAATGGACAGAAACTAACCAAGGAGAGAAGCAACCTAAAATTCGGGAGAAATTTCTTAATGGTGAGAGCAATTAGCCAATTAACAGTTTGCCTTCAGTAATTGTGGGTGCTCACTGGAAGTTTTCAAAGATACTGGACAACCATTTATCTAAAATGACATAGGGTCTCCTGCTCAAGCAGGGGGTTGGATTAGAAGACCTCCAAGGTTTCTTCCAACTCTATTATTCTGTGTTCTATATTCATTCACAAAGACATCTTCATGTCTGTCAAAAACTCTAGCATTGGCAATCTTCCTTGACCAATTAGCATAGTTTGGTCCCAGCATTAAAAACATTAGATGGCTGTTGAGTCTGCACCTAATTATTTCTGCTCATTGCTTTGGCAAAGCAATTCCAAGTGTTGAGGAAGATAAATAGAGATTATATCGGATTTGGGCACTTCCAACAAGGAAGGTTCCCGGTTACACATTAAATCTTCATTTAGAATACATTTCTGGGGCATGGTGTATGGGTATGTTTCCTCATCACCAGTAGGAAAATGAAATCTATACAGAAGGTTGCATTTCTGGAAATCATACAAATGTTTTTATTTAGGATTATTATATTTAGGGCATTACATTACTGGATTACTCAGCCCAAGGAATTTAATCTTAACAGGTTTCTCTTCTGAACACGGTACCTTAGACTCAGTGGTGTGGAGGCAAGGCAATTTTGGCATCTGCGGGCATAGAAACCCACTAGTTATTTTCTTAACATTTATTTGTTGTTAAAAAGGTTTTTTTTTGTTACCTTGGAAGAATGAAAGCATAAAGAATAGACATACCACAAAGAGAGCAAAGTTTTACCAGTCAGCATCTAGCCTTTTATAACCAGATATATAGCTAAGGAAGAACTTTCAGGCTGTTTAAGAATCTTCTGAAGGAAAGACGGATGGACACAGGAGGCCAAACTGAAGCCAAAAATACTATTTTGGGTGGCTGATGAGGTGATAGGACATATTAAGCTTTACTTAGATTTAACAGCTGCAGCTTAGAATATTCTGCAACAGAACAAACCCTTCTGTTTGTTTTTAAGTTTATGTTTACGTTTCTGATATGTGTATTTCCTCCATGTAATTAATTGTTCAGATAGAAGAAATACCATGAGGTAAATTCACTTTCTATTCTTTCTGGCGAATGCTACAAAATGTACTCCAAGTTATTCCTTCTTATCTACCCTTTCATAAAGAAATCAGCTTGAAAATTAATTTGTTTTGAGTTATTAGATTGTGTGCTTTCCAAATACAAAGGAAAATGAAGTATATGCTTTCTCTAAGCAATATATGATTTCTCTAGGTCACATTAGAATAAAGTGGAAGAAAAATTGAGTGATCTTGAATAGTTTTACCCTATCAGATTATTCTCTGAGACTTACATTTTCCATACCTCTAATTAGGAATCCTGTTTTAATACAGCTCAGAATTCTATGGGACTTTAGGGGAAATTTTATTGAATGTGTGCAAGGCTATGTTTTCTAGCTGCTGTTTCCTATCTGCAAAATGGGAATAATAATTAAATCTATTGCTGACTATTGGGAAGAATGAAACAAAGTACTGTTCATAATGATACTAATAATTTCATGAACCAAAGGCCACAACTGTAATAAATAAATTTTCATTTTTAGCCATTTTTCTTTCATTTAAATGATCAATATCTTTTCATTGCTTTCCCAAGCAGAATGTAAGAGAATTTTGGTTAGTGCCAATACCAAGGAAGTTTTAAGATGGCATAGAAAACAATGACCTAACAGGGAGGAAAAATAATTTGGCAAATTCAAGGTCATGCTGAGTAAAAGTGTAGCAATGTGACAAACAATGCAAGCCAAATCACATGAAACAGACTCTTGAAGATACATATAAGCGAAATGAATGGAAAAGCCAAAGCAACTTCATCCAAATATACAAAATGTACTGTAATTAAGAGCAGATCAAGATAGTCCCTGGCTTGTAGAATTAAAGGGAAAACTTCAGAAAGTAAACCTTATGTTGAGGAAATCCAAAGGAAAAAAGATACTAAGAATTTATCAGATTGGACCAGTATGGCTGGAACGTGATGAGAAGAGTATGTTTGGAAAAGAAGTGTTATCCCCAAAGACTCTGAAAACAAGCAAATAACTGTTCAATGTTTCTTAAAAAAAAACAACCAGTTAAGAACATAATGGTAAACAATGCAATCCAGAAAAGAGTATAAGGAGAATAAGATACCTATCAATCCATCCAGAGGGCGGAAAAAGGTATGGTATAGATATTATCTGTTTTAATCACCACTAGGATGGAGCCATAGCAGAACTATCTATATGGCCTTTGTGAATGGATTCACATGCTGCTAGAATGGCAGCATAAATAGAGGACATTCTGAGCCATGATACTGGACAGCAGGCAAATGTAATATATATTATATTTATCGTAATTTTTTTAAATTCTGCTTTTCTGTTTACAGCCCCAAAAATCATACCCAGAAAAACAATGAGCTGTGTGTGTGTGTATGTGTGTGTTTGTGGTCTCAAGACACACTATTCTATTGCTCTATTCCTGAAATAATACGTTCAAGTGAACCTGGCATCACAGTCAATAATTTTTCCCATTAATTCTAGGCTTACTTGCTATCTAAGTACGTGTAGCTATAATTTCCTCCCAAGAACAAGAAGCAGGACATTTGGCCCCTGTCCTAATTAAGCTCTAATCACAGATTATAGTTTGGTTCTGACTTGTAACTTGCCTTAGACAGCTAGTTTCCACCTGGCTGAAGGTCATACTTCAGGGATGTTAGTGAGAAGGCGATTAATGGATTAAACAAAGCCAGAGGAGAGAGATGAAGACTTTAAAAAAAAAACCTATCAGAAGGTGCCATTGGGAAGAAATGATGGTGAGGGGAAAGCAAAGGAGACAAGAGGGCTTTCTTCCTGTTAGAAGGTGGGTACCTGAGCACATGGTTCTTATTAGCATATGAAGCTAACAAAACGGGTTAAACATTACCTCAAGTGAAACGTTGGGGGAGGAGAGCAAACCGTGATAAGTGGGAAGAAACTATCCAATTTAACTTGCTTACCTTCCCTGGCAGTTTCACTAGGATCCCAGATCCGCCCTGGACTGCTTCTTGCCTGTCCACCCTCCTCTGGTTTCCCCTCTTCATCATCTTCCACTTTGGTTACCGTGAACTGAGGCATGTTCAAAGAAAAACTTTCTTCCAGGCCAGGACACAAAGAACTGAAAGTGTCGGTGGGTCAGGTGACAGACAGCCCCAGGGAATGGGAGGGAAAGGGTGTGGGCATGCAGTGAGAAGGAGACACACCTCTATGGGGATATGTGCGTGTTCACATATATGCATGCCACGAAGAGTTATTTACAACCCTGCTACTAAGAAGATTACTCTCAGTCCATACTGCTATGCTGCACTAGTGCGCACATTCTTTACATCACAGCAGCAGTATGCAGTCTCTTGCTTTCTGCCAAGAGTTAAATGCAGCCCTACTAACAGGTACAAATGCGAGTTAATAATTGTTTGGCCTTACATAAAGAGTACTTGGGAAGTTATTTTGGGGAGAAGCTGTACAGTTTGTGCACCTTAAAGGGAAAAAAAGTATCATAAACTTGAAATTACAAAGAACTAATAACAATTGTAATGCAAAGAGCAAGAGTCACCAAAAGGTAGTCCTACTAGCAGTGCCTGTAGGACGAATAGTGCATTCTGCAAAGGCAAAGCAACTCCCATCAGAAGACAATTCAATCTTGACAACCTTTCCTAAAGCCAAAATATGATTCAAAGTGCATATGGCTACATAGTGGAAGCTGTTCCTAGAGGAATGAATCCCTGTTTTTCAATTTTCCCCAGGAAAGTTTTTTTAAAAAATGCATAAAATGAAATTTAGGCACAAGCATTATCCAGCCAAGACTGAATTCTACTTTGGGTTGCAAAAAGAAGGCTAGTAGGAAGTATACATTGGTATTGTGATGTTCAGAAAAGAAGAAGGCTCGGACTAACTGGGAGTTGCTGGGAAAGAAAAGAAAACTGGAAGTTGAAACTCAAAATATATCTCAACAGATATTACACATTAAAGATAAAGATAGTACGTAGTACATAGAACTGAGAAAAATGGTGTCTGTGTCCAAACTGTTAGGTTAATACTCACTATTCTCAATAGTCCCATAGTTAAAACTCATTTTACAGTCATCTTCACTCCATAACTAGTTCTGTCACAGATCTCAAATCCCTTTGAGAAAAGACTCCATGTCTTCTCTATTTATACTTAATACACTCGTTTACTTAAACTTCAATGGGTGAAAACAATGTGGGGAGGGAAACACAGGGACGGATGGACAAAGACAGAAAGCTCGAACATTCGAGTTGTACTTCCCACTATCTTGCATATGCCGTTTATACCATCAACATGGGAAGATTACCGACAAAGGCATGACCAATTTAAAAGGCACATGAGCTTAAGTTGAGGTTATGATGTAATTGTTTGGCCCAACAAAAGAAATGAAATTCTAGTTATCTACAAAACCCCTTTGTGCCTTACTACCTTAGCATGGCTTTGGAAAAGCAGAAGAGAAGCTCTTGTTCAGCGATGGCGAAACTTTTTTGCCTCGGGTGCCAAATGCATGCTTGTGTGTGCTATTGTGCATGCTTGCATGTCCACCCCCATAATTTAATGCCCCCCTGCACCAAGACAACCCCCCCCCACTACCCTGCACATGCATGCACAGGTTTCTTGGAGCCTGGGGAGTGCAGGAAACGGTCCAACACGCAATTCAGAAGTTCGGGAACCTTGATTTTCAGCCGTTTTTCTCTCTCTGGAGGTTTTCCTGAAGCCTCCTAAGAAAAAAAGCTGAAAATCAGCTAGCCAGCACATGCATGCACATTGGAGCTGACAGGGCAATGCCTCACATGCCCTCAGAAATGGCTTCATGTGTCACCTGTGGCACACATGCCATAGGTTCGCCATCACAGCTCTAGTTAGTAGACAAGCTGTCTAACAGTTTGGAGAGATGAATCCAGCAAATAAAGATGTTTGAGGATAAAGTGTATTCAACTCCACAACTATTCTTTGTTCTTATTCAATGGTTCACTTACTGCATAAATATCAAGTCTTTGAGGTAGATCAGACTAGAAACCATAAGCTATGAATGCTAATGATTCTACTTTGATCTTTTAGCTGATAGGTTTTGTTGTTGCTGTGGCTCTTTCTACTCTCCCTCAAAGTTATTACTATTACAATCAGAGGTGGAGAACCACAGTATCAAGTAAGTTCAAAAATCTTTAATGGGCTTACTGACTGGTTTCTCTTCATCAAGATTTAGAAGATCTTGTTCAACAGGCTGCACTTAAAAGTTAAACCACAATTTAAAAGCAATCATCTTGTACTAATACACAATTTGATTCTGTCTGAACGTTAACATAGCCAGAATTTTCATATATGGTATAGCAATAGTATTTAGATTTATATATCGCTTCACAGAGCTTCATAGCCCTCTAAGTAGCTTAGAGTCAGCATGTTGCCTCTAACAATGTGGATCCTCATTTTACCAACCTCAGAAGAATGGAATTGCTGAATTCAACCTTGAGCTGGTCAGCATCAGTAATGGCTCCATATTCAGAAAACAAATTTTCCCTCATGAATTGATAATTGCATTTTCTGCAAAGATATTCTTAGAATTAAAGAACTCCATTGAAATTATTTAAACTAAGAATTTATTTTTTGAAAATATTTCCCAGATATATAAATTGGAATTTCTCTCAGAATATTAATCAGTCTGGGAATAATATTCCTTTTGAGATAATTCATCTTTCTCCAAAGAATAAGGTTTAATTAATTACATTCATCTATCAGTATCAATTCCGATTTGGGCCAGTTAACAGGGTATCCTGCTACATTATTAAAGGCACCTTTTTTTTCATCAACAGTGATAGTACTATGAGCTAAACAAAAAAATAAGTTCCCTGAAAAATAAAAAAAGGTGTTTAAATGACTTACATACTACGTTGTAAATCTCTCCTTGCTGTCTAAAAGCACAAGACAAGGGTTCCCTGTGGATATTAAAAAACAAGAACATCTAGTTCCTTTAAAGTGGAAATATAGGACAAAATATGCCATTAATTTTTATTTTAGTTTCAAGCAACTCATATCTTAATTCATTTTATGAATTCCGAAGGAAATTCAAATATATTTAGGACAGCAATCACATATTGTTTATGTACTTTGTCAAAGGCTTTTCATCAATAAAATTACAAATTAGTACCTTTTTATTCAATTGTATCAGATACATGGCTAACTTAACATTGTTTGCTACTTGACTAATTTTTATAAACTCTGCTTGATTATTCTTAATAACAAACAATATCATTTGCTGTACTATATTTGCTAACTCTGCTGTTAAAATCTTGGTATCAACATTAATCAATGAGATAGAACCATAATTAGGACACTGAATATGATCTTTATCTGCTTTTGATCAAATAAGCCAGGTTAAATGCCAGTGATAAAATTCTCTTATCAAATATCTCTTCATGTACCTGACAAAATTTTGGCACAAGTGGACTAGGTGGGTTTCCTGTCTTATATCTATTCAATCTCTACATCAGATAGTACAGCAAAGGTAAGTTGTTTTTGTGTACTATCTAAACATGGTAAATTAATTTTATTTTAAAAGATCCTCTATATCTTGTTCTCTGGACTATAACTCTGAATAAAAATTTAAAATTTGAAATTAAAAGCTATATTAGTTTCTATATTTTTTACCAATAACAGGTTGGGTCATTTTGAGCCAGTCACTTTTTCTCAACCAAATTCACCTCATAGGATTGTTATTATGGGGAAAAAATAGGAGAAGGAAGGAATATTACATTTAGCACCTTGAGTTATTTATAAAAATAATAAACTGGGATCATTTAAAAAAAAAAAACTAAGAAAAGAATGGAATAAAGAATTTGAGGTTCTTCTACTACCTAAACCAGGGGTCAGCAACCCACGACTCTGGAGCCACATGTAACTCTTTCATCCCTTTGCTGCAGCTCCCAGTCACCACTTGGCTCCACAATTGGTAGGGTTAGGGTTAGGGCTTTTGGTTAGGACAGGTAGAAGAAAAGGGACTCTGTGCTAGGAGGAGACTCTATGGTGGGAAACCAGACCTTTGGTCAGCAGAGGAAAAAGGATGCTGTGCTAGGAGGGAGACTACTGTGAGGGAACCGGACTTCCAGTCGGTTCCAGAATTGAAAGGGGGGGCTTTCGGTTATGACCTTTGTGGCTCTTTGAGTGTTTAAGGTTGCTGA
This sequence comes from Tropidonophis doriae, assembly GCA_026931265.2. Classification (NCBI taxonomy): domain Eukaryota; kingdom Metazoa; phylum Chordata; class Lepidosauria; order Squamata; family Natricidae; genus Tropidonophis; species Tropidonophis doriae. Next base: position 11,059 of record JAPKID020004104.1, read on the forward strand.
TCCCTGGCCTAAACAATGGGAGAGTTTTAAATTATTTAGCAAGAATATCAATGGATCACAAAATACCACTTATACAACAAAAATAACTGTGTGTGTGTGTGGGGGGGGTGTACTACAACTAAAATTATGTACATTTTTATTTTGTCATATTTGTCACTTGAAAAAGCATTATTTTTATATTCTTTTTGTTTCTCTGTCATTATTTTAAAAGCAATAAAAGAATACGTTTTTAAAATAAGTTGGGGAAAGCATGCCTCCAAATAACCGTTGTAGGGAACGAACAGCTGGAAAGAAATACACCTCCATCTCTTGTTTGGGAGCACAGCAGAGACATTTGTCTAGCCACTATTAGAGCAAAATTCTGGCCTAAGATGAGCTTTGTGTCAATACAACCAGGCTACTCCCTTAAAGGAACATAAGAAAAAATGGAAATGGGGTCATCTATATAAATAAAAATGTAAAATAGTTTGTGCAAAGCCACTAATCTCAGAAAATACTACACTAATCGGCACCAAATTTTCACACAATGTTCCCAAGGACTTCCAATGCAATCACACATACATTTGGTGTGGCTGGCACACGTGTGTCATGTACAAGCAGCACAAATGTAAAAGGTACACAATTCTCAGGTTTTCACCTCCCTGTAGCTCCTCCCATCTGGCTGCTTCTTATGATGCATCACACACACACCCCTCACATTTCCAACAGTCGTTTCCTCAGGAATCGAATAAGCCTCTAACGTTCCCACACTGCATGGAGGCCTACTAGGCCCAAAACTAGGCATGGGAGGTAGCACACTCCCAGGTGGCCCATTTTTGGTCCCAGGAGGCTGTATGG
>JAPKID020004105.1:0-11894 GCA_026931265.2 Tropidonophis doriae
GCCTCGTGAGTAGGGCCTTGAACTAATTGGGTCAGGTCCATGGCCGTCATGGAAGCCATGAACTCCCGAACCACCTCAGAAGAGGCACCCGCCGATGGCAGGTTGAAGTCCCCCGCAACTAGAAGTCTCGGGGTCTCCAACACCACCATGGCGACCATCTCGAGGAGCTCGGGCAGGGCTGTTGCCACATAGCGAGGAGCCAGGTATATGACAAGCAAGCCCAACTGCCTCCTAAGACCCCACTTCACGAGGAGGGCTTCGCAGCCGGTCGTCTGAGGTACAGTGATCTCCATCGGTCTGAGACTTTCCCTAACCAGGATCGCCACCCCACCACCCCTGCCAGTGGCCCGAGGCTGATGGAATGCACGGAAGCCCGGCGGGCACATATCAACGAGGGGAAGGCCCCCCTCTGGGCCCAACCAGGTCTCCGTGATCCCCACCAGGTCCGGGTCCCCCTCTGACACTAAGTCATTTATGAGGGGGGCCTTGTTGACCACGGACCTGGCGTTACAAAACATCAGCCCAGGACCCCGGCACGGCGAACCACGACCACCTAGCCCCTGAAGGGGGGGCAGGGGGCCAGGGCAAGGAACCGTCCGTAACCAACGGCCCCGAGTCCCCAGCCCCTGAGAAAAACGCTGCCCCCCGCCGACCCTGCCAACTCCCAAGACAGTTGGAATAACCACACCCTCTGGTAGACCATCCCCCTCCTTCTCCTCTAAACGCCTAAAACCGCCTACAGGCCCTAAGTCCTGACCTACAAATGACTCCCCCACCCCACCCCTCACCCTGGAACCCCTTAAAACCTTATCTAAAAATTTACATATGTTTTGATGAAGTCTCATTCATCATCTTCAGGCTGGTGCTTTCGGCTTGGTGCTTCCAGGAGCACTAAGTTTATGCTAAGTTTGCTAAATTAAGATCATCTTAATTTCAGAGTCATCTTCTTTGGGGATAAACAATAATGAGCTTTGAAAATCTGATCATTCCTCCATTCATATCTCAGACGGAGCTACAGTAAATAACTCTGGTGTCCGGCATGTAAATATTTTTTTTTCCTTTTTGAAAAGGTTCAGATATTTACAAAGTTTGGTGGAACATCAAAAGTCAGTCACTCTTCAGTTCTTACAGTTGCACAACATACGTAGTAGAGGTCAAGCTGATCTCCCACTGATGTGTATGTAATGAACGCACATACACCAACAAATTAAACTACTTTTAATGTGTGCTGCCTTGATATAAATTACTTCAAGAATAGCTGTAAATATAAACATAAACATTGTGTCTGCCATATTGAATGTAAGAAGTCTAGGATTTTTAAAAATGTAAACATTAACATTAAACTACATAAACTCCGTTTAGCAATTTTAAATGCAAAAAAAAGCAAGAAAGCAGTGTAATTATAGAATACATATACAAAGTAATAATGTGGTTTTAGATATTAGACAAAATGTTAGAACCTATTTAAATTTGCATAACATAAAGAGTAAATGTTAAAGTGTCCTTAAACCTAGATACATGTTATATAAGTATAATCTTTATTGTCATTGTACTTAAATACAACAAAATTGGTTTTAACCTTACTGGTGCAAAATTATAGCAGAAAGAAAGAAAAAGAAAAAAACTAGTGTGTGCATGGAGTGATTGTAGTTGTATTTAAAAGTCTGAAAGCCAAGGATAGAAACTATCTTTAAACCAGTTTGTTTGGCTGGTTATACTTTGATGTCTTCTGCCCGATGATAGAAGTGCAAAGAGACATTGACCAGGGTGTGAATCATCTCTGAGTATCTTCCTTACTCTGCTAAAGCAGTGAGATCTGGTGATGTCATCCAGTGGTGTCAGAGGGCAACCAATGGTTTCTTGTGCCGAATTGATCATTCTCTGTAGTGCAGTGGATCTCAACTTTCCCAATGCTGTGACCCTTTAATATAGTTCCTCATGTTGTGGTGACCCTGAACCATAAAATTGATGTCTCGGTTCCTAAGACCATCTAAAATATGTGTTTTCGGATGGTCTTAGGCAACTCCTGTGAAAGGACTGTTTGACTCTCCAAAGGGGTCCTGACCCACAGGTTGAGAACCACTGCTGTAGTGCCTTCCTGTCCGCAGCTGTTAAACCACCATACCATACTGTAAAGCTGTAATATGTGAGGACACGTTTTATGGTGGACCGATAGAAGGAGGTCATCAGCTGTTGTTTCATCTGATTTTTTTCGCAGAACTCTAAGGACATGAAGTCTCTGTTGGGCCTTTCCATATATACTAGATACTCCGCAAAGAAATTAAAATTAAATTTTGGAGTTCAGCTCAGATGACAAAAAAGTCATTAAAAGGGCAGCTCAATTCTTAGACAACTATGAAATAAGCCTCACAGAGTTTATTTGATCATTTTTAATTTGGGTAACAGAATGCTACAAAGTTGTTCTCATAGGTGAAAATTCCCAAATAGCTCCCTCCATTTTCCTACCTTTGTCTCCTTACCAATTCTTTTCTCCAAAAATAATTTTTCATCAAGGGGAATATATTTCTGCTATCAGCTTCTCAGAAGAGCAAAAACAAAAGAAAACAATTTGTGGGAGATGGGACTCAGTGTGTTCTACATTCCTCTGTGCTAATTTGCTATTGAAATTAGATTCCCACACACCTTTCTATGTATATTATCATATCTAGAATAATTCATATTTTGTTTTTGCTTTGTAATTATCTATAAAGCCACAAAATCTTGTGGAAAAAATTGAGTTATTTCACAATAAAACTATTGAACAAATTCATAATAGCTAGAAATTGGGTTGTTCCCTTCCTTTCCTTCACAATGTATAAACAGCACTTGAGTTAAAGCAATACTGTGGAAAATTATTGAAATCCAATTTCAGAATAACATGTCAGAACAAAATAATGCATATTATGAAGATACTGTAAAGCAAGTGGGAAGTTAAAGGAAAAAAATGGACCAAAATTATTTATTGCTATTGTGACTGAGATGCACATTATTATAAAAATCATGTATGTCTCCTGTTTTGTATGCGTTCCACATTTATTTTCATGCCGTATATCCTGTCACATCAACACTTGGAATTGAGTAAGAAACTAATGAATGTTGTGTGGGGGTTGGCTAGAAAGAGAAAGTTTTGTTAAAAGTAGTAAAAAATGATCTGCCTGACTTCTTTCTTTCTTTTTTTTACCTTGGAAAAATTGCAGAGGAAAGACATTTTAGATTTGTAGAACTGCTATAATCGCTTCAGACACAAAATGAATCAGACCTCCTGTTGGATTATGTGGGTGGCATTTCCACTCTTCCCTGGTGTGATAATTCACTGCCTGCAGCTGTGGCGTGCAAACTCAAATATTTTCTCTTTCTGTTTGGTTTTCAAAAGAGGAGTGTGAGACTTCACGGATCTTTTGGAGACACATTAAAGTTGAGTAATGTAAGAGAAAGCAATCATTAAATGAAAAGGAAGCTTCTCGAAACAATGTATGGATCAATGCAACATCAATAGATTCCCTGTAAGCCTTCATAAGGAGAGCTAAGGATTATTTCTCACCTGACATTTTTATTGGAATATAGCTATTCAGGTAAAAAACAAAATTTTAAAAATGCACACATTATCAATTATACATCTACAGTTGCATTAGGGCAGGAAATGTTTGTTGGTGATCTGAGTACATTGTGGTTGCCAATTCTGTCTAACTTATTGAATATTTTGCCATTTCTTCAAGCCAGCACCCATAACTTTTCCTCATCCACCCACCCCATTTTTCTCACAAAAGCCCTGTGGGTAAGATTGTGCTGAGGTAAAATGACTGATCCAAAATCTTCCAGGCTAATTTTTTTAAACAATAATTAAAAAAAACCTGTTAAATCAGACCAAAGGGTGTTTTTTTCTAATGTAATATCTTTTCTAGTCCAATATTTATTATTCATGCATAATGGTGTTCCCCACTGTCACTCTCCTTCAGCTGATATAAGGAATAATTTTCTACTGACGATATTGCTGGTAGTAGCTATTTTTAACTTTATGCTCTGTGAATGTATTTAAGGCCTTATAAATTAACTACCGTCAATAAATCTTTTGTTAGCAAACTTTATAAGTGAAGAACCATGAAGCTTTGAACAGGAGTATGAACGAGCTAAGGATATGGGTGCTACTTTCTTCACTCCTCTCTGTTGACATGCCTTCTCATAGGGATGTGTTTTAAACCAAGCGATCATAGAGTTCATATGGCTGCCCTTGTGGAAAATTTAGCTGATTCTGCCCAGGAAATACCCACGTTTAGGATTCCTACATTTTTCAGGGAGGCTGCTTCCTTGTGCCTGATCCATGTAATATACTAAAGAAGCACTGACAACTGATCTAGCTATCTTAGAACAATATTTTCACAAATGAAGACTTCAGCCAAACCCAAGTAAGAGGTGACAGGCTTCCACCTCAACTACAAGATAACCCACTGTGAAATAAATGTATTGCTTGAGAATACTTTTGCCAGCCTCTGCCTTTGCCGCTTGCTTCGGCTGCCATTGTTACGGGGAGGGTGGGGGCTGTGGTATTTGGGAATGGGATAAATGGTGCAGGAGGGAGATTGGAGAAGGAAGTATGTTCTCACCATCTACTGTGCATGCCAATGGCTGGTGCCTTGAGATGGTCAAGGCCAACTGTCCTGAATACCAACCTGATGATGCTCCTGGAGATGCAACCCACATGACACCTGAGGGATTTGCAGATTGGACACTAGGGTGGGGAATGTTGGGGTGGAGGGAGTTGGATATTATTGATATGTATGATTTTGCGCTCTTTGGCTTCAGGCTTTGGCTTTATTTAGCTGCTTTCTTTTCATAACCAATAAAAGTACTCTTAATTCTTCAAAATGGAATTGAGTGGTTTCTTTCTTGGTTAATGACGGAGGAAGACCTGACACTTTTTTTGCTCATTATAAATGCTTGAAACAACTAGGGGTTAGTCTCAATAGAACATTGTCCAACAGAGAAGATCTCAAAAAGACTGCAGACAAACTGAGACCAAGGAATAACATCCTGTAAAAACTGTGTAGTTAGACTTGGAGTTCCTCACCTTCCACCTTGCAATCCAGAGCTCTTGGCCTCATCTTTTCAATAGAATATTGTTCCATGGTCTGGCTAAATAGTAACAATGCCAGAAAGGGTTGGGTTTCTGTTGATGTTATTGCCGGTTTGGTGCACACACAATTTGCTCACTTTGCTTGCATGCACACCTGATGCACACTCTGCATGCTCCACCTTTAAATAGGTCTGCATATGTGCAGAACATTAAAAAAAATTTAAAACATGCCACGGTAACTCAGGAACTGGTTCAGGGGCTTGGTAAGTTGATGGCCCTACTGGTTCAGTGTCCCAGTCACCATTTCCGCTACCGGTTTGCTCGAACCAGTGCAAACTGGTAACAACTCCCTCTGATACCAGATGATCAACAAGCATTTGAATCACACTATATACATCATATTTGACATAATAAGATTTAATCTTGTTATCAGTTTTCCAGTTATCAGTTTTAAGTCATAGTCCTCTACCTCATGAGTCTCAAACTCACTGTGTCACATTGCCGTCATGTAACGTATGGTGACTTTTTTTCCCTTTGCAGAGCTGAGGTGGGCATGGCCTGTGCATGACACATCCAGCCCATAGGCCACCTGATTGACACCCCTGCTTTATCACATTTATGAAGTGAAAGCACTCTATTGTGAGAGTATATGAAAATAATAAGTAGCACCTTCCAATCAATGCATATATTATTGATGCTATAAACAACAGGCTTCACTGTAGACATTAAGATAGCTAGTAACTTGCTGGGTAACAACTTCAATCTGCTTCAGGCCTAGATATAAGGATGTTCCTCTGTTGCTCTTCCAGAGTATCACAGCATACCCTGCTTTTATAGCTGAACTCAATGTACCCTGTAGGACTTGGTCAATCCTCAATAGAATTAGGTGGGCAAGTCTTTTTTGTGACTGAAAAGTGGCCTGTAAATCTGATCTAGAAGGCTAAATGCTAAATCCTATTTGGGAGTAAAAGACAGCAAAGACAATAACATGATGCTCCTACAGAGTACCAGACAAAGAATAATGTGCAGAATGTGAAGAGGATTCACATTTCCTAGTATCTCTATAGAAACACTTCAAATATGGTAAGAAACAGGAATAATTAGATGTTTTAATGCAGGATCACAAGCAAATTTACAATGCAAGATTTAACTTAGTGGGATAAATATACTAAATACGAGCGAAATACAGATATTGAAATGTACAAATTATTCAATAGAAATAGTGACAATATGGCATTGTTTGTGAATATAAACATGTATAAAGATCCAGAAATTTGACATTTGAGAGCATTTAGCTAAAAATACAAGAAGAGAAAATAACAATGACATTACTGCTAGGCCTGACAGACAGTCTGGATAATGCCATTCTCGGTCAGATAATAGAATTTTCAAGGAAGATATGCATAATTGTAATAATCATAATAACTTCCAATACATATATTGAGAAACCACAATGGTCAAGATTACAACTTCCGCAAATTCCTTAGTGGTTTTGCTTTTTTGTTTTCATAAAGGCTAAAGAAGAACAGAGGAAATCAGATTTCATAGATCTGATCCTAAGCAATAGGGAAGAGCTAGTTGAAGAAGAAATTGCTGTGGGAATTTGAGTTGAGAAATTCCCCTCAAGAAAGTGGGAACTTTTGAGGAAATAATGGTGTCATCTGGGGCTCAAGGTACCACAGAATGAGAAATTGTAGCAAAGTTAAACATAGAATAGATTTAAACACAGCTAATTTCAACAGTTCAGAAAAAGGTGAGCTACAATGTATTGAAATCACAGGTTACAATGTGGGTCAAAGGCTCATGGGGAAGATAGCTTAGGAAGCCACTGTTGATAGAGGCTTTGCTTGAGGTAACTGTTAAAATGGACGTCTATCATAAATAATCAACAAAAAGATCTATCAATAAATAGTTGATACTTGCAGGAAGACATTTAGAAATAGTAAAGCACAAAAAGATCTTCATCTCACAAGTAAACTAAAAACAATAAACTATATTTTTGGCCACATCAGTAGTAAAATGAAGAAAGAACAGTAGTAAAATGACGAAAGAACAGTGGGCCTACTGCTAAGGACAATAGGGAGGATAGTCACAAGTGATGGAGAGAAGATAGAAATCCTTAATTCCTATTTTGTTTTGTTTTTTGAATTCTCCCCAAATACCACTAAGCAGAATTATTGACCAAAAGAGGATGTAGCAATTCAAAGTAAAAAGGGAAATAGGGAAGCATCAAGCTAACATTAATGACTTTGCATCTCCAAACAAGGGCAATTCCATCTGAGACTCTTGAAGAAGTTGCTGATGTCCTCTCAAAATCCTTTTCTGTAATCTGAGAAGACATGAAGGATAGATGTAGGGCCAAATGACTGGACAAGGGCAAATGTTTCTGCCTTCAAAATTATAGGCCAGTCAGCTTGATAGTGATGCTTGTCAGTGTCAGACACAAATCAGGAACAGACTATGAAGCAGTCACCTTCAGAGTAATTAAAATGCCAAACTTCAATGTGACCTCCTCTTCTGATAAACTAGTATTGTTGACCATGAAAATGTGGTGAAGTTAATGTACCTCGACTTCAGCCAGGCATTCAGCAAAGCCTCCAATGACATTCTAGTTGAAAAGATGAGAAAAAGAATGCTGGACCATGTGACCATCAGATGGATATAGAGCTGCTTGAAAATTGTACCTCATGTGTATACATCTATGGCTTCATGCCAAACTGAAAGAAAGTGTTGAGTGGCTGTGCTGTCAATGCATTTATAAATGACCTGAATGAAGCATTATAAATATGTTTATTAAATTTGCTGTTGACAAAGAGATCTGGGTGAAGATAAATATGTTAGAGGACAGCGTAAAAATTCAGAAGGATCTTGACAAGCTGGAATAATAGGCAGAAAGCTGAGAGGAGAATTTCAACAGGAACAAATATAATGTATTCTATTTCAAGAGGGAAAAAATCAAAAGGGATCAGCCTAGAAAAAACAACAAAAACCTTTTTTCCCCCAGAAGGGTGCTGAATTTCTTTGTGGATCATAAACTGAACATGAGTCAACCGTGTAATATAGCCAAAAAAAACCAAACACCAATGCAGCCCTAAAAATTCAATACAGCAGAATATAGTGTCATATTCAAGAGAGCTGTCATTCTTTTATTGTGAGTTGATCAGATTACCTTTAGATTAATGCAGGCACTTGAATATGTCCGTAGGAGAGTAGACAATATTATAAAGGTTGGTTTATGATTGGAAACACTGATGGTGTGTGGCACAGAGAAAAGAGGACAGTAATAACCTGACAGTGTCTTCGGTTATCCAAAAGGTTGTATAGAAGATGCGATAAAATTGTTCAGAGTTGTTCCAGAAACAGCGAGCTTCAGTTATAGTGAAATTTTGATCTGATGTTAGGAAATCATACCCAATGTTGCTCAAAACAATGGAACAGACTGCCTTAGAAAGTGATGGACTCATCAAAGATATTTAAACAGAGGCTGGATAGTCATCTCTTGGGAGCTCTAACTGTGCATTCCTGTCCTTTGCAAAGGGCTGGACCAAATGATCTGCAATATACCTTCCAGGCTTATATTAGATGATTCTATGTGTGTGAAATCCTCTTTCCCAGAATAATTGCCTATGTGGTCACTAGTCACTAGGCATTGACAATGACTTAATAGCACATTAATCAATCAATCAATTGGAATGTGTCAACTTCTATGAAGTGTATTTAGATGTTTCACATTTTTTAATCTAGCGAATTTAAAATTCCCACCACCTGGAATTCATGTCATAGTGACAGACTCCAAAACCCAAAAACTAAAAAAGACTCATTGAACTATTCCCATCCAGAAGTGACTATTTAAACTGCAATGTCTCTTGCTCTTCTGGAATTCACACTTTTCCTCCTGAGAATCTGGACAGTATTCCATCACACATGTGTACTTTATCTTCAGCAATCCACAGAGGATCTACTAATTGTATGGATCCTATACAGGATGAATTCTCATTGATGAAAAAATTACACCAATAGCAATACAGGATAGGATCCATACAATTAGCAGTTCCTCTGTGGATTGCTGAAGATAAAGCACACATGTGTGATGGAATACTGTCCAGATTCTCAAGAGGAAAGGTGTGAATTCCAGAAGAGCAAGAGACATCGCAGTTTAAATAGTTTGTGTGGGAGAAAAAGGGTGAAGTTACAGTAGCTGCTTTCTAATCATTCCCAGAGTACTTTATGCTTTATGGTACAAGTCTGCATTAGTTTGGCAATATTTCTGTCTATACGGGAAGAACAATAAAGGAAACTGCTTAGAGAACTTCAATGAGTCTTTTTTGGTTAAACAAATCAGTTCTTTTATTCTTATAGCAACATATTTTTAAAAAAAATATTTTGGCATGTTTCTGAAAAATATCAATCAATTTAAATGCTTCCTCCTCTCCTCCTCTTCCTTCTTCCATCTATCAAAATCATACTTTATTTATTTATTTATTTTATTAAATTTATAAACCACGCCTCTCTCCCCGAAGGACTCGGGGCGGTGCACAGGAGATTAAAATGGAAAATATAAAACATAGTAAATAATAAATACTAAAAACAATTAAATACCAATAACCCTGTGCTAAAATTCCTAAAAACTCTTGCCCCTTAAAATCCAGAAAAAAACAATTTAGAATTCAGTCTGCAAGTTTGATAGTGTGGATTAGGCCAGGCCGGCAAGATGGAAGAAGTACATCTTCAAGTTTTGGTGGAAGGAGTGGAGGTCCGTGATAGTTCTGAGTTCGGGGGGTAGGTCGTTCAAGAGGGTTGGGTCCACCACAGAAAAGGCCCTTCCCTTGGGTGCCACCCGCTGGCACTGCCTGGTGGACTGCACCCGGAGAAGTCCCTCTCTGTGGAAGTGAATCGGACGAAGGGATGTGTGTGGTAGGATACGATCCCACAGATAACTAGGCCCCGTGCCATTGAGAGCTTTGAAGATGGTAATCAACACCTTGAAATGCATCCTAAAGGCCACAGGCAGCCAGAGCAGCTCGCGCAGGAGCTGTGTTACGTGGGAATGCCTTGAGGCTCCCAAGATTCCCCGCGTGGCTGCATTCTGAACTAGCTGTAGTCTTTGGGTGCACCTCAAGGGGAGCCCCATATAGAGAGTGTTACAGTAGTCTAGACAGGATGTCATGAGCGTGTGAGTGACTGTGTGAAGGGCACAGGGGGCGCATCTGGCGTACCAGGCGAACCTGCTGAAAAGCCCCCCTGGCCACGGCCGCCAGATGATCTTCCGTGGACAGCCAGGAGTCCAGGAGGATGCCTAAGTTGCACGCCCTATCCACGGAGGCTAGATGTTCACCCCCGATGGCCAGTGATGGTGTCAACTGGTTGTACTGGGACATCAGAAACCACAGCCACCCGGTCTTCGATGGGTTGAGTCAGAGTTTGTTTCTTCCCATCCAGACCCGTACGGCTTCTAGACACCAGGACATCACTTCAACGGCATCGTTGGGGTGGATTGGGGTTAATATGTATAGCTGTGTATCATCAGCGTACAGGTGGTATTCTACCCCAAAACCATGGATGATCTCGCCCAGTGGCTTCATGTATGTGTTGAACAGGAGTGGCGAGAGGACTGACCCCTGAGGCAGCATTCATAGCTGGCTCAGGAATTCTGGGAGTTGAAGTCCACAAGTTATAAAAGGGTCATATTCCCCCACGTCTGGGTTAGAAGGCGAGGTAGTTTCATCTGTTTTGATAAAAGGTATCATTTCTACTCAACTATTTACCTGAACTGTTCTTTTACAGGGCACTGGAGCACCCAGCTTGGTTTTTCAGCATTCAAAAGTTTAATGATTCTATGGCTTTAATATATCAAAGCTGAAAATCCTTTTACTTTCACTGATTGCATAAGCCACTGAGGCTTTAAAAACTTTGAGGGATGAATGTTATGTAAAGAGTTGAAAAGAGGACATATAATAGTAACGGTGCAGAAGGCTCCCATGAGTCAAACAAAGCAAGAGGTTCAAACATTTCTGTTTATATAACTGCGATACAGCTTAAGTAATTATTTGCACGGAGATATGAAAATCTTTTTGTGTTCTCCTCTTTAGCGTATTTCTGTTTAACTGAATAAACATGGGGAGAAAGTCCACTGCTTACAAGAACATGAAAAGGATGCTCCTGGAACAGAGTCAGGCCCATCTGGTTCAGCATTCTGTGTCACATAATCGCCAAATAGATGAACATGGCTTACGTCATTTGCTTGGGGAAGCTGAGAGGCAGCACTAAAGAGCTGCAGTCTATTCTCTGTGTGGATCAATGACTTAAAAATAATTATTAAATCTTCAGGTGATACAGATGGGGAAAACAGCGAAGCCTCAGAAGATAGTATCAAGATTCAGGAGGAACTTGGCAAGCTGGAACATTGAGCGAGGGAAGAAAGTGCTGGCCCATATCAAAACATTAGTACATAGTGGACATTAATAGAATTGAGCAAGTCCAGAGGTATTTCATGAGAAGAGTCCTCCATTCCTCTGCTTGCAATAGAATACCTTATGCCAACAGACTGGAATTGTTGGGCTTTAATAACTTAGAACTACGCCACCTTTGGTCAGTACGTAAAATTATCTACTACAATGTTCTACCTGTCAATGACCACTTCAGCTTCAACCACAACAATACACGAGCACACAATAAGGCTCAAATCACAAAAATAATTGTATTTGAAATATTATTGTAATTGATGATATAGTAGAAAGTGGCAAAGAAAGAGATGATTGAACATACGGTTGATATAAAGTAAGAACTCTGTATGTGCTTATCTTTTATATGTTATTTTTTAAAT
>JAPKID020004106.1:0-11894 GCA_026931265.2 Tropidonophis doriae
TTCTACGAAGATACTTGGTTGATACCTAGGATGCTGGCAGCAAACTGTATCAACCATTAGCACCAGTCAATAGTATTAGCAATGCATTTTTAAATGTTCAGTTGGCTGAGTTTCATGTTTTATGAATAAAGTAAATAACAACAACAACAACCCTAACAGTGATATTCATTGTCATCATTGGTACCATGTACAAGAATTTTACAACATACATCAACAAATTGCAGCTTCCTACAATAACACCAGTGGAACTGCAAAAAACTCCTCTACTCGGAACACTGTATATTATAAGAAGGTACTTGGTTGATACCTAGAATGCTGGCAGCAACCTGTATCAACTATTAACACCAGTCAATGTTATTTGTAATGCATTTTTGAATGTTCAGTTGGCTGAGTTTCATGTTTAATGAATGAAGTATAATAATATACTTTATGTAGAATGCAAGTATTAGGATAAAAGTATTTTCTTCCTGCATAAGAATTGCATAGAACTAAAAATGTTTAATTATATTTTTTATTAATTTGTAATATGACATATAAAGAGAATACAAAAGTAAATATTCGGGAAATTAGGGAAGGAAAAAAGGGAAGTGGATAATGAGCAAGGTTGGGAAAAGGCATTGACTTTCAACTTCTTTGGTGCAGTAAAACAAGGCATTAACTTCTACCGTCAACTTTTTAGTTTTGCATAATAATATAAACCAGAATTAAGTTTTAAAAATCATTGTTCAGGAAAGTAAGGCAGTTTTATGGGATTTTCTAAAGGAATCTTGAATTTACGGGGAATCTTCTAAAAACAGCTTCCATTTGCTAAAATTTCACATGAAGAAAAATGGATCCACAAGAAATAAGTGGGATCTTTTGATCGATATTTGGAAAGTAATAAAATGTAGAATAGTATAGTATTCTATTTAATAGTAAAATAAAATGATGGCTTTAAAAGAGAAATTAAAAAATGTATGGAGGATTATACTTACGTTGGGTTCCCAGTATAGGCTTAGAGCCACTGAACAATTTACTGTCCTTAAGCTTTTTGCACTTCCTAGAGTCATCTCAATTATTGTAAGAAACATATTGTAAAAAAATGCTGAACCATACAGACATTTGCTCTCCTCTAACAAGTCTCTCTTACATTTTTAGAACTTGATTGATTGGGACAGATAACCCGTTTTGGAAGGAACAATTGTTATGAACAGACATTATTTCATTAAGGCTATTTCAGGGTCCCGTCCCCTCCCCAAGCAAACAGATTTCTGCTTAGGAAATTACAATATGTTCAGTTCTCATTCTCATGTACAGTATATGTGTCACTGTGGGAACTGTTGGATGCAAAACCATAATTGGCTGTTGTTTTTACATATCAGCTCAAGTAATAAAGTATACATAGGTGGCATTTACATGTGACAATATGTAATTTGTTAAACCCAAGCAGTTAAGAATTTCAGCAAGTAGAAAATACATTGCAGAATTTTTTAAAATCGCAAGCTGTAGGAAAATATAATACAGTTAGAAGATTGTGCAATAGACATGTATTTGATGGAATAAGAGCATTTAAAAAGATCATAAGAAAAACATCATAACAACTTGAGACATAAGAGAGGATATAGAGCTTAACAATCTAAGGAAACAAGTTTAAAAAAAAACCAAAATCTGGAGCTGTGTAAAGGTTAATTGGCTGAGAGTACTGGAAATGTTACAGGTTTATCACAAAGACTAAAAAAAAATTCCAAAACTTCACACAGTATGAACTTTCTATCTAGCATGAACCAAATATAGTAATCCAGGTCTGCAATGGCAATGGGAACGGGATAGAAAAGAAGGGACCTGTTTTTTATCATTGTCAAAATGTGGGCTGCAGCTGTCAGGATGTCATAATTGCAGCACGTGATCTACACCAGCATGGGGGACTAAAATTAGCAGGAGAGCCTGAGAGTGAGAAAAGCAGGCAGGCAAGAGAACACTTATCTACAGTTGAATCATTTGTGAACCAATCTGAGAAAAAAGTGAGACCAGCAAACTTGGAAAGTCGAGTGGTTTCAAAGAGAAGACTAAACCATTGTGGCCATGTGGTGGGAAGATCCTTAGTCATTTCAAGAAGGAATAAATGAACTTCACAGAGAATGCTCCTTCGGTTCACCAATATTTCTGGGCTCTGCTTTGACTTCTTCAAAAACTTGGGAACACATGACTATAAGTGGCTGTGGCTTGTTTTGTTCAACTGGAAGGATAATAGTAATCCAGTTTGCAAGCTTCATGGGTTTCTGAGAGACTTCCTTCCGACTGCTGGATTATTATCAGAGAATGCTGCAGCACTGATTGTGTGGTTTTCAGTTCCCTTGTCTCCTGCTCTTAGACAGTTCTCCTCATGTTGCTGATTCTCAGTTTTCTAACTCTGGTATCATGCTTATGCCTCTTGACCTGGTACCTTTTCTCCACAGGAGGGAAAAGTGGTGGCAACAAGAAGAATGATGGTGTGAAGGTAAGTCCTCTTCATTTCTGGATCCTACACGATGACAAATACACTTGGATGTCTTCTCTAGTCATGGGTCCCAGCGTGGCTCAGATCTTCTGCTTCACGTGTTTCTCAATTTTTAGATACATTTTTCACATTCTTGCCTTTTCAGTTGCCTACAACTGAAGGGAGAAAAATTATATCTTGTAAATCTTAGGTATAATAATGGTTGCCTTAGTTTATCCTCAATTTTCTTATTTAATCCATTCCAAAATAAATGTAGAAAAAAATAATTAGAGAGCAGAATTGTGAAAAGACAATAACACAACTAAGCAACATTTTGACCTGCTCATTGAGGCTGAGAAATATATTCTAACAATTCTCTTTCCATTCTTTCTTAATTTTATAGATTGGAGAAAACATTGTGCCTTTCTTCTAATCTTCTACATTTCAATATTATCAGATAATTATATGATTGCTTAGAAATAGTCTAGGCTCAGAACCGATTTAAGTTTTCAGAAGTTATAGTGATACCGCCTTTTTGTAGAACTGGAATTCACAATTCCCCCTATGGTATTTGATATCTTAGAATATTTCTGTGGCTGTATATAATCTCACAATATACCCTGGTGTGAATTCCTCTTGATCCCCTTAAATATTATTTCCTAATGAATTATCTTTCCAAGCAAAGGAAGTTTTTGAAGGAGGAGCCCTTACCACTTTGCAAAGACAGCTGTATTCTACACTGCCTCTGGCATCCCTACTCCCATGTAAGGGCTGTCGCAGGGGAGCCTAAGAAAAGAAATAGGAAGTTAGTTTAAAATTGGGATTAAAAATACCACAATTCCCAGTGGTCCCAGCCAAGATGGCCAGTGGAGAAAGTACATGGTGATTTGATTTAGCAAGATCTGTTAGATACGGTATTTTGCTCCTTGCTTAGGTTTTGAACAGTGGCAAGAATTACAGCTGTTTTTGATTTTTTAACCTGAATAGTTTGTTGTGGTTTATAAAGAAAATTATACTCTACTACATTAATATGATAAAGCAACTTTGGAAACTTGAGATAGATGAAAGAATTCAGAGATTGTTGTCACTCCTGGGTCGAAGGAGAAAGTAGTAAATCCAGGAACAATGCTTCTAAGTCTTTGGCTTTTGTAAGGCCATTGGCACTTTGAAAACTGACTTTAATGAGAGGCAGATTCAAGCATGAGCACCTTTTTAGCAGTAATACTACTTCCATTGCTCAGCCTCAAAGTATTTGAGTTGGAAAAGAGTGTAATGTAGCTATGAACTGACATTATTACTGTTTTATTTTCTGGAAACCAAACTGGAATTTTCTGGAAAGGTGTCTGGCAATCCTTTCACAGTTCAGTTGGTGACGTGATGGTGGTTTGAGGGTGTGGAAAGGAATGCAGTTTCAGAGAATGACCATATATATGCCTTGGAGATTCTGACAACAGGACTGTTAGACTAAGATATATATTTATGCTGAGGCAGTTGGCTGTTCCTTGTGCTAACAGCCTCTCCTGGTGCTCTCACCATTAATTCCTCTCAGGAACTAACCCAAAGAATCAGTTTCTTCCTTTACAATAGTTGGACCAGCTTACTGATATATTCTTGTACTTCCCCCCCCCCTCTTATTTCTTTATGCAGTGGAGGAGTTTTTATTTGTTTTGTTTCAAGGCACATGTGTCAGATTCATGGCCAGAACACTTCTGTATTTTTTTTAAAATAAAATCCATGGTTTGATAAACTACTCCCAAGAAGCAAATGTTTTAAACTTGAAGTAGGATTCTTTCCATGAATAGTCCATTTTAGAAAGATAGATATTCTTGTTTGGATATAACAACAGCTCATTAAAAAAAAAATATTTTTAACCAGCGGCTACACAATAATGTTCACTATCCCATTCAGAATCACATCTCCACGCACCTAATTAATGCAATCTCTGCACTCCACCTTGTCACATCCTATGTCCTAAATTACTAAATTCACTTCCCTGTACTGTGTTCTTTTTACTGTATGTTTGTCCTACTTAAATGAGGCCACTGCTTTTGTGTTGCATCATGTTATGTCTGATTACCTTTATAATTATTGTCCAGTAAGATTTCCTACTGTATCTTTTACTAGGTATTCAACGGAATTACCATAGATCAGTGATGGCTAACCTTTTTTGGCTCATGTGCCAAAAGCAGGGGGAGAGCAGGGGGGTCGTGCGTGGGCGTCACACCCATAATGCTGTGTGCATGACCCCCTGCTTTTGGCATGCTTTTTTTGCCCTCCCAAGATTCCAGAGGCTTTCTGGGAGCCTGGGGAGGGTGAAAACAGCTTCCCCCCACCTCCAGAGGCTTCAGGAGCTTCCCTGAAGCCTCCAGAGGGTGAAAAACATTTGAGCTGGAGCTGACAGGGCAATGCCTTGTGTGCCCTAAGAAATGGTTCCACGTGCCACCTGTGGCACCCATGCCATAGGTTCGCCATCATGGCCCTAGATCATAGCCTAGCTAGAAGATAGTAGGATCTGTTCTCCTTTAAAAAAAAAATCAGAGGACGGTTGTGAAGCACTTGTTTAAAGCAAAATATGTTATACATAGATGATAGAAGAGAACAAGGATCCCAGATGCCAATGGGCATGAATTTATATTTCTACCCAGATAATCTGAAGCATATCATAATTTAGTTTGCAACACTCACATTTGAAACCAGTTTCTAAGTGTGAAACACCTGAAGTGCTCAGCTGAACCCACTATCTGAAGTGCTGAGATGTTACATCCTTTTGGAAGGGCAGTACTTTCTACCTTGCCTGAGTAGGCATGTTCAAAAGAATTGTGCTAGGATTGCTGCTGAAACAAAGCAAAATACAAAAACCAAAACTGGATTGTAATGATGATAAATAAGAGGGAACTTCAAAACATGTCTGAGTGCTCATTAAACTTCTGAAATGGAGCATGTCGATTCCCTTCCAGTATGCAGTGTGAAGTAATTTCATCAAGAAGTTTTAAATTATATTTCTTGGATTATTTCTAGGATTTCTGCTTTTAATATGCAAAGTGCTAATTTATGGTGTAACATGAGTCCATGTCTGCAGCTAATGAGAGGCTGATTTTCACCATTTAGTATATGGGTGATTTTTTTATGCCATTACATATGCAATATAATCTCTCCTCCTTAGATTCTAATTTTTTGTAGTTAAGCATTAACCATATAGAAAGAAGCTATAGTTTTAGTCATCCTCATTTTTTAAAAAAAAATTCTAATGAAAACATGTGTTAACACATTCCTACATAAGGTTAATGATTACTGCACTTTGCAGAAATCTAGGAAAGAAGCAAACACGATATGAATAGCATCTATTTATTATTTTTGTTTCCAAATAAAAAAAAGCTTAGCCACCCTCTTCTTTTTAGTGGGAATGAAAGTACTTTGTCATCATTAAAATCCAGTAACCAGATTTTCCTCTTGGGAGAATTTGTCTCCGGGCCAAATTGTATACTGTATTCCACTGTCACTACAGCCTATATCAAACCTATAGTTTTGCCATCTGGTAATCAATGCAGATGCATAATGTGGCATCTTGAAAAGTGACTGTGTGGCATTGGATATGCTTCACATATCCATGCAAAATATTCTGTAAATGTGTTTTTAGAAGAGCACACCCATTAATCATTTTGTGAAGCAATGGATTTCATCTGCACCAAATGTAGAGTTTTAAGTTAGTAAAGTAAGATGCTTTCAGCACTTCAGCAATTATTTAAGAAAGATTCAGATATTGGTGTTGTGACATCTCCCGCCTCACTAAGTTGAGTTAGAGGGTTGTTTGATTTCCTTCTAATTTATCTTCTGATTCTAAATGAACAGTTTTTGCCTATTCTACTAGAAGGATTACAATATTTCCTCTTGGCAAGGCAGGTAGTTTTCGTGTGATATCTAATGTGCATTTTGTTTGGAAAATTTCCACTTGGAAATATTTGCTTTGGCTTGGATAAGCAACGAACTCAATTGAGAATTAGATGTCAAGGTGGTGTTAGGGTAAGATTCATAGGCAGCAAAGATGAATAGCACTCAGGGTGCACTTTGAACCATGTTGATTGAATTGTTTCTTGTGTGGGAAATTTTAGGCTAGCATGCTGTGTACAATGGTTGTTTTCTGTCTTTATTGAAGACTTTGGACTCTTCATTTAAGCATCAGGCTTACCCACAAGAAAAGCCATCTTCTTAGAGGGATCACCCAAAGTGTCCCAGGTTCCTTGGCATCCCATGTTCTGCTCACTTCTTTCTTTCTCACTCTGTGTCTCTTCTTGTCCCATCTCTTCTCCTTGTTTTTCCAGAAAAGAAAGTCCAGTTCCAGCGTTCAGTTAATGGTGAGTGTCCTTTGTCTTCCTCAATGCTGATAATGTTGGGCCTCTCAACGTCTTCCAACCATTCCTGTTCTTAGAAAGCATAGAGAGTTGGGTTGAAGGTTGAACCTCTTCGGTGCAGCATCTCCCCTACAAATCCCATTAAACAGGAATGGATGGCACAAAAGAAGCTGAAGCCCACCGAAGAGCACTGAGAACCTAATCTGAATTTCTAGGGAAAGGTTTTCAATGGTGCTTGCCATTTAGCAGATGTGCAGACTCCCTCCATCCAAGGAGGCATGAAGGAAAAGGCTATCTAATATGGCTCTGCTGGAACTGTGCAGTCACAAGCAATCAGACAGCTGATGAAGCTTGGTCAATTTGTTGTTTGAGACCAAGATATGTAAAAAAAAACAAAACCTGTCTCTGGTAGGATGAATGAGTAATCCTAGTACAACTACCAGAGCTGTCTTGTTGATAATGTTGGAGAGTAAATGGCTCCCTTTCTCCATGTTAATTTGTGTATCACTTGGCTGTTTATGGAAGAAAGTATGTGTCAGGCTTTGATGGTCTATGTGGGTCTTAGAAACCCTCCTTGTTTTACTGTACATTTCTTTCTTTACTATGCACTCAGTGTGGCCTCTTTCACTCCTGCACAGTCTCCCTCTCTCCCTCATCCTAGTTCCCTCCTGTTAATTTGTACATACTGTCTTTCACTTCTACACAGCCCTCTTATTCCTCCTTACGTTAGGAGATTTCGGGACCTTCATTCCTGCTATACTGATCGGTCTTCTTTATGATGGTAGACAATTGCAAGAAAGGCAATTACATTTTTACATGATAATGCAGTCGGACCTCCTGCTTAGTTTTGTAAGTTTTGGATAGAAGTCAGGGGAAATGTTACAGATACAAAGGAAGAGCTGCCATTGTTTACCTTTACTTATGCTTACCTGGTTTTTGTTTCTTTGCAGTGTTTGATGCTGTTTTGGTAAAACCTTAATGAAAGGTTAACAAACAGTTCTGAAACAAAGTTGAAATAGTCTTACTTTGCTCCAATATTTTGCTTTTGCTTTTCTTTTCTGGTCCAGGAATCTTCAGAGAGTACAAATACCACCATTGAAGATGAAGACACTAAAGGTACAATATAAGAATTTGGCAGAAGTAGTATGGAATTGTTTCTAATCCTTTTGAGTCAATAACTCAGAGTTCAAATAAATTCATTACTGAAGGAAACATTGGACCCAATTCTCATTACCCAAATACAAATACATGTCTTGGCTAACGGAACAGTACAGGATTTTCCAGCAGAATATTACTTCCACTATAATTTCAGTTCCTGAATTAGAGGACAAATAGATTTCATTCATACTACTTCAGTTATACTGATCTATGCAGTCTAGTTCCTAGGATTATACAATGAGAAAATGTATAGGACAGATGGACGATGGGTTAACCCTCTACAACCTTGCTGTTGCAGTGTAGCTGTTGCACTGCAGAACTGAGACCATCACTGAGCGTTGATCTGGGTATTTCTCCTACTCTGCCCACTTCCTGTGATTCTTAGATATATCTGTCCTCTTCTAAGGCACAAATATAAAACTGCATGCTATAGCTATAATGCTAAATCAATTATTATGTTGTGTTAGCACTGACTGTAAGCATTGATAAATTCACCAACAGTCAATTGCAGAAAGAACAGCTTCCATTCTATGATAATATCTGTAATACCATCAAACATCCAGATTTGCCTATCCCAAGTCCTTGGTAAGGACTCGATAGGTAGACAAAAATGCTATAGCCAGTCTGAACATCTGGCTGACGGTGCGATGATCGATGATGATGATGATGATGATGATGATGATGATGATGATGATGATAATAATAATCAGCAGACTTGAACATTCTGACTTTACAAAAAATCACCCTACTTGTAACAACTTATATTCTCCGACATTACCTTAACAGTTCCTAGGTCCTTGGCTCGAGCTGTTGAGCTTCCAACCAGCCCCAAAGGCTGTGAATCTCACCAAAGATTAACCATAGAATAATCATCATCATCATTATCATCAAGAAAGAAAAAATCACAAAGTACCAAGACTTGCAAATCGAAGTTGAGTGACTGTGGAAAAAGAAATTGTGTGTTGTCCCAATTGTAATTGGAGTACTTGGAGCAATACCTAAAGGGCTACCTCACTGTTTTTCCTAGGCCTTGGTTAGGACTCAAGTTGTTGAGCTACTAACCAGCCCCAAAGACTGTTAATCTCACCAAAGATTACCCAATAATAATAGTAATCATCATCATAATAATTGTAAGATATGCATTCCACTCAGTTTCCCTAGCAAAGGATTCCTGTATGTGATTCTACCTTCCAGAGGACTCAAAAAGCACATTGAAGAGTTTTACACTTAGGAAGAAATATACAAAAACTTTCTGGCTAATCCACCAAATGTGTGGATCCAAAAAAAGCATTCAGGCATTGCTTGATTTCTGTCTGGCAAATTGTTTAGGAATAAAATCTATATAAATGCACACAGCCTTGGCTGACAGTGATTTATTAACATACTGTATTTGTAAAACTTTGTAACTGAATCTTTACAGCAGATTGTTTAAAAGAACATCTAAGTGGATTTTGAGGTATAGGGATGGTTAAATGACTCCTTTCTCACTTTTTCCTTTCTCCAAATTGCCATCTCCAATGACTGCACTTTCTGGGATACAAAATTGATAGTGACTGGATTCATATTTGTTCTGGAGAATTATATAGGGGTGAAGAATATGTCTCAGTTCAACTCTGCTGGTTGAAATATTTTAAAAAGATGGTTTGGAATAAACATTATCAGAATATGCAAGAGAATGAGTTTAGAGTTTTGGTAAGAAGATTACTTTATTATGTTATATTACAGTTTTCAGTTAATGAGAGGTAAGTGGGAAACGATCTTCTCTTGACAAGCACTGAAACTCTCCTTAATTGTGATAGCGTATTTGCCCCCTACAGTCTGATTAGAATGACTGGTAATTATTCTGTGTTTCTACTTTTCTATTCTTGGCCAATCTAAAGATGTTTTCCTTTGGTTAACCTTGAAATGCAGTGGATGGGGGCACATGAGATTGGAAGCGCTTGCTTGGCAGCACATTTGGTTCATCTTTTTGTGTCACTGGGTGGACAACGGATGCATCTTTCACCTTCTTTGTAAAACAGCAGTGAAAATACATACATGCACACACAAATATGTGTGTGTTCACTGGTGTTTTAGGAAGAAGGAGAACAAAGACAACAAATTCCATGCTCAGAATACCAGAAAGGGAAGAGCTGTGATGGCGCAGTGGTTGAGATGCAGTATTGCAGGCTAACTCTGCCAACAGCCAGCAGTTCAATCCTGACCAGCTCAAAGTTGACTCAGCTTTCCATCCTTCTGAGGTCAATAAGATGAGGAACCAGATTGCTGGGGACAGTATGCTGACTCTGTAAATCACTCAGAGAGTGCTATAAAGCACTATGGAGCTGTATATAAGTGCTATTGATATTGTCAATTCCCAAGGCTACATGTCTTCTTCTCATGGCAGCTGAGTTTGCTCAGGATTTTTTTGTGAAATACTTTGTTAATAGTTTAGAAATTCCAAGTATATAATATATCTGGCTTTATATAATACATACCAAATTCCTTTGTTTGCTGATAACATCAACAACAAAATATTTGTACTTAAAACGTGGTTTGTGGAAGTACTGATGGCTTTTCAACAAGGTTCATTCTTCTACGGGTTTACCTATTTTTCCGTGTAATAATACAACCATTTCTAACTTATTTATCATTTCCCGAGTCCCTAGGGAGATGGGTGAGGGATATAAATGTAATAATAATAAAAATTTCCAATATTACCCCTGGCTGCTTTCTAGCTCTTTGAAACAGATACTGAGGTGGCAAAGTTCAGAATTGTTCTTTAAGAAACTTGGATTTCTGCACATGGGGATTTATTTATTTTTAATTTGTCAGGTTGACTTAGAACTTCATGTCCCATTATGTCTACTTTAATCAGAATAAAGCTGGAAGGGACCTTGGAGGTCTTTTGTCCAACCCCCTGCTCAAGCAAACCTATGGCAAACCTATGGCATGCGTGCCAAAAGGAGCCATTTCTGAGGGCACTCGAGCCATTGCCCTAGGTCAGCTGCAGTGCGTATTTAGCACACTGGCCACTTGATTTTCAGCCTTCGAAGGGCCTCCAGAGGTCCGGGAAAGGCCATTTTCGCCCTCCCCAGGCTTCAGGAAAGCCTCTAAAGTTGGGGAAAGGTGAAAAATGGGCCTACCGGAAGTTTGGAAATGGCTATTTCTGGCTTCTGGAAGACCTCCGGGGAGCTGGAGGTGCATTTTTGCCCTTCCCAGGCTTTAGATGGGGGGGGGTGCACACATGTGTGGAGGGTGAGGCAGCGTAGTGGTCATGCACGCATGCATGGAAGTGTATGGGGGATTGAATTATGGGTGTGGGCACATGCATGTGTGCTACCAGACATACATGTGCACTATTGGCACCTGAGCCAAAAAAGGTTAGCCATCGCTGTCCTATACCATTTCAGAAAGGTGGCTGTTCATTTTCTTCTTCAAAACTTCCAGTGATGAAGCACCCACAACTTCTGGAAGCAAGTCATTTCACTGATTAATTGTTCTAACTCAGGAAAATTCTTTTTAATTCTGGATGGTTCTCTCCTTGATTAGTTTCCATCGATTGTTTCTTATCTTTCCTTCTTGTGTTTTGGAAAATCAGTTGACCCCATCTTCTTTGTGGCAGCCGCTCAAATACTGGAATACTGCTACCCTATCACTCATAGTCCTTCTTTTTTCTAGACTTGCCATACCCAATTCCTGCAACTTTTCTTCATATGTTTTACTCTGCAGGACTTTAATTTGCTTTCATTTCCTTCAGTATTCCTGGAAAAAGTCAGCTTGAATACTAATATCTATACAACATTCTTGCCTGTAAAAGCTGAAGAAAATAAAGGGTTTCATGTCATCTGGAAATTTGACAATCACCCCTTCAGTCCTTTCATTTATGCCCATTTTTTTTTAAAAAAAAAACTTGGCAACTTTAAGATGTGTGGACCTCAGCTCCTAGAATT
>JAPKID020004108.1:0-11893 GCA_026931265.2 Tropidonophis doriae
TGAAATTCAACTTTTTTAAACTACCAGTTCTGTGGGCGTGGCTTGGCAAATCTTCACTCCCTCCTCACTATGGGGCTAGCCAAAGGTGGTATTTGCTGGTTTTCCGAACTACTCAAAATTTGCACTACCAGTTCTCCAGAACCTGCTAAATTTCATCCCTGGTCTCCAACCTTGGTAACTTTATGACTTGTGGACTTGAACTCCCAGAATTCCTCAGCCAGCTGGCTGATGAATTCTGGGTGTTGAAGTCCACAAGTGTTAAAGTTGCCAAGGTTGGAGACCCCTAGTTTAAACTATAAGCAAGGATAGCCATGCTTATATAATATAACTTCAGCTGAAGAACATGTTAGTAATGATTAAAATAAGCAACAATCCAAAAATGGACGAATCTTAATTTTAAACAGCGTTTTAAACTGTAAATTTTCTTATAAGAATATAAGCTGTAGCTCCTAGGAAAATGTGGACATTCAGAAATGCAACTTACCGGCGAAAATAATAGAATCTACAGAATACTGGTGAATGAGCCGATTCTTCACTTTTCTTGCTTCTGATCAGCCTACATTCTCTGCATTTTTGCAAATTGGGTCCTATTTCATAGCAAGAATCATCTTGCAAAAAAGATTCTCCAGTTTGTTTCAACTTCTTTACTTTACGCCAGTCCTTCAATACTGAACGAGGGATGCCAGCTGCAAGAAAAAAGGTGGTTTTTTTAAGTTACTGTGGTCAATACACAAGCAGATCATGAATGGCAAGTAAACCGGATTCCATCAAACCTAACTTAGCAAAACAACTTGTAGTTAATTTTGTATTTTTGTTGGCTTGCTCCATAATTTATGAAACAGTTAAAAATAATTCAGCTCATTATGTTAAATAGTAAAAGCTAAATAATTGCAAATATCTATTTCCCATAATTCTGTCTCGCATGCAGCAAAAAGTAACAGGTAATCCTTGGGTTATGGCCATTCCTTCAGTGACTGTTCAAAGTTATGACAGCGTTGACTGAGGAGGATTAAGATGGGTGCTTGGAGTTAATAGTTGCCATGATTACGATTTCTAATGTTTCTTGCTGGCTTATGACAAGCAGTGACAGTGGGAAAGCCTGCAGGAAGCCAGAAGCTGCGATTACATGAGATCCTCACTTAACAATGACAACTGGGACTGCTGGAATTGCTGTTTCTAAATTATGCAGTCATGGGATAATTTGTATCCAAAACAACATTGTTTCCTGTGGGAGCCAAGGACATCCCTACCAGGTGTTTGGAGGGCATGGGTCAAAGGCAGCTAAAGAAGGACTATGACCTGATTGGACCATGTGACGTGACCTAGGGGCAAGAATTTTGGGTTTGGATTTGGGTGGGGAAAAACCTGGGTCCTTCAGAGTTGGGTTTTCACCAGCTGTGTCAATATGGCATTCCTAATCAAGTCTTACTTTGAGGAAACTGCAGGCCTCAGAGTTTTGATTTCGTTGGGTCTGTTACTTGGAACTTTGACATTCTGTTGGTATTGTATTATTTTCTCGATACAGAATTTGGGATGTGCTTGTTTGAAAGGATGGAAGACATTGCCCTGGACCATTTTCCCCAATTTGTATGCAAGTAGGTACTTACTGTTATTGTTGCCACTCTGTAACTTCAATTTGTTTTTTTCTTTGGCAACCCTGCTGAGAAGCCCATTGGGTTTTACATCTTCCTCCAAGTCTCCTTTTTTCTTTTGCAAGTCATTCTGTTTCTTCTTGTAGGTGGGCTTCGGCTGCCGTTTTGTCCTCTGCTCAGACTTGCTCTCACTCTCATCAGAATCTCCACTTTCAGAGCCAGATTCATACGTTCTTTTTGTTTTTCTCCTTGCGGGTTTCTCCTCTTTCACAAGCTTTTCCCCTGCCAATTTGTTGTCAATGTTGTTTTGCAGATCGTTTGATGTAGAAGCAATTAAGTTAACAGTACAGGGCTTAATCATTTCTGAGACAGAGTTTTCTGAGCTCTCCTTTTTATTGGTGATTTTGTCTTCTTCCGAATGCCTCGTGAGCCAAGCTTTTTTCAATTTGGTGTGATAGTTTGCTTGACTCGTCTGGGAAATTTGCCCACCGCTCGGAGTATTTCCTTTGCTGATTGTACTTGAGTTGACAGCACTATCCACAGAAACGGAGGTTGGATATATTAGGTTTTTCACAGTATGCGATTCAGTATCATTGGTACTGTTAATTTTAAACTGAGCTGCAGCCAATGCTGCCTTGTGCTTTTTCAAGTAAACAAAGTCTGATGGGCCAGAGAATCCAGTGCTCACCTGAAGGCTACTTTCTGTTTTGCTGCAAGCCACTGCAACAGGAGCTGTCAAGCTGACACTACATTCCTCTGTGTGTGCCACATCCTTATTTATGGGCCTAGAGGCAGCACTGTCTACTGGCATACAGGGTAACCCTGCCTTTGGCAGACAATCTGTCACTTGTGAACTGCCTGTACCTGGTAGATCAGAAGTAGTCGCAGACGTGACAACATCCGTTATGGTGCTGCATAACACAGTTGTGGTTTGTACGACCGAACTGGGAACACTGCCTTGGGAAGCAGCTGAAAAATTCTTTTCATAGCAGGCATGAATCACATCTGAATTCATTTTGGACACAACTGCTCTTCCGCTCTCTTTGGCTTCCATTGGTTTAAGGCAAACTGTTTGATTGATTCCTTTTAATCTTTCAGTAACTTGCACTTTGGGAACTGACTGCACAACTGACACCGTATCATACTTTGAACTTGAAGGTGGGCGTACAATGACAGAAGCTGTAGCAGAAGATGATTTCCCAGGAGTTCTTTCCATGTGCCATTCTATTTTTTCATTATTTGGACAACTGTTATTTTTCCACAGAGCTGAAAATTTCTGATCTGTGACACTCTTGTAACTATTCTGTGTTTCCTTTGGCTCGGGTACTAAAGTTGGTGGCTTCTGTAACTCATGGACTTTGTTACCTGTATTAACTGGCTGCACCGGAGTTAAGGTTGGAGGAGAAAGACTACTGTAACTCCCTTCTTTTCTCTCCAAGTTGGGATGGACAGGTGGGTGAAACACAGGTGCTCTGTGTAAAGCAGGCATTGTTCGGAGTGAGCCAGAGGATGAAATTGTTAACTGAGTAGGGCTTCCGCTGTTACTTCTAAAAGAATTTACTGAATGGGACGTCATTTGCTGTGAAAGCTGATCTGCTCCCTTGCCCACTGAGCTTTCCGTTTCTGGCTGGTGCTTAATCAAAGGCGGAGGTTTTGAAAGGGATGACGTGAAAGAAGAGAGTGACTGAGTAGCAGCAGCAGCTGTTGTTGATGGACAAGTATTCTGTTTATCAGCACACGCGCCTGCAATTTCTTTTGGCAAGTACGTTCGGGGAGGTTCGTTCACCACACTATTAGACAAGGTGGTGAAGTAATTACTCTGTGGCAAGCTCTGTGGGACTGAATGCTTCATTTTATATAGCTCTGAGTCTTTGTCAGGTTTTCCTCCATGACTTTTGGGACTAGAGGATGATAAAGGCATTATTCTGGAGTAAGACTCCTTTTCATTTTCATGGGCCTTCATTTTAGCTGTGAAAGGGGCAACCTCAATGCTTTCCTGCAGTATTAGTCTGTGTTCTTCTTTATACTTGCTCAGTCTCTCCCCTACCTCTTGAAATGATCTTTGCAGAGGATCCACAAATTGTCTTTGTAAGTGGCCTTCTTTTGCAGCCTGTGATCTGTTCTGTTCTAGATCCGGTTTTGCTGAATGTAGAGATTCAAAAATTCCCTTCCTCTCCAATTCACTGCACAGAACAAAATAAATAAATTAATAAACATACTGCATTATTTTAGTTTCAGATTAAAATAAACAACAGCAAATAATTTCCTTATATCGTATTACCTGTTTCCCTGAAAATAAGACAGGGTCTTATTTTCTTTTGAACCCCCTCCTGCCTCCCAAAATAAGCACTTGGCCTTATTTTTGGGAAGGTCTTATTATTTTTGAGGTGCAGCAGACGGTGAGTGTGGTCACCTCATGGCTGCTGCTGTGTTGCAATATTTTCGGTGAGGGCTTATTTTTTGGGGAGGGCTTATTTTATCACATGTGCTCAAAAGCCTGATTCAGTTTATTATCTGAGATCATCTTAATTTCGGGGAAACAGGGTAACAACTTCCTCATTTATCTTAAGATGTTTTATGGGTCAGACATGTGATGCACAAGCACAATCAGTTTTGAAGCAAAATCAAGACTGTTATTTCTACAGCCTTATTCCCCCCCCCTCGAATTATCTCTCGATTGATGGACTAAAAAAAAGCATGCTTACTCTTTATGGCGATCCACAATGCTTTTTGACAAGGGAGGACTCGAGTGGGATGTCAATTTGAGTGGCCTATGTGGCTCTGCACTCGACGGTCTTACAGGAATATGACTCAGCAATCCAAGACCCTCAGACGAGGTCACAGGGGTGGGCTGGTGTAACCAAGGACTAGGAGTATTCTGGAAAAACAATCATAGAATTATCAGCAGAATTGAATGATTTCTTAGGGATGTTTCAGGGTAGACAAGTGTTTTTGTTTTATAATGGTTGAGTAAAAAAGAATATAATTATGATCTAGAATGTCATATTAATAATATGCATATCTGGAACGAGCAATATATTTAAAATAAAGGATGACATCTTAAACTCCAAACAGAAAACACATCATGGAAGAAAACAAGGTTCAATTTCCTTTAAATTTACCACATTCCAAGACTTACCTTCCCTTTTTGAATGCTGCTCTTTCAAGTTTTCTTACATAATATAAAGAGAAGTAAAATATAAAGCAGTTTAAGTAGCAACAGCTGATGGGGCCAGTCACTTCCTCTCAACCCAATCTACCTCCCAGGACAAGTGTTATTGTGGAGAAAACTAGGAGGAAGTAGCATCATTAATATCACTTTGAGCTCCCCTTCAAAAGACAGGATAAGCATTTAATAAGAAAGTCAAACTCTTTAAATCAAGTGTTCTTTCTTGGGTTGTAGGACAGCAGCAGAAGGTAGCCATGTGTTCCTAGGAAAAGGCACAGCTACTTGGAGCAGCTGTGAACATCTGCTACATTCATTTCTCCATACAGCAAGATACACCTTTTCTGTCTTCAAATATGAGGGGCAACACAAGCCTAATTTCTATTTCCTGGTGAAAGACATGCTTCTTATCTATGATGTGCTTCTTATCTGCCCTGACTATATTTCTAAAGTTTGTTTGAGAAAGCAGACTGTTTTCCGGTATTGATCCCCACATCTTATTAGCTTTAACTGAAACCAATACAAAGAACTTAGTAGGATTTCAAATTCTGTGATGGAGGTGATGGCTTCTGTGTATTCGGATATCTCTTTAAACTAGAGAGAAGCCGACATTGGTGATTTAGGAGCCGTTTTGGCCAAGTTGAACATGGTGGTATAGCTGCTTACAGTAACTAAAGCAATTGAACATGTTAACAAACATGCCTACTCTTTCTGTAGAAACCATTTAATGTATTTTTTTTTAATGATCAATTATTATAATTATTTTAAAAATGGAATTGTGTTTCCCTGAAAATAAGACCATCTCTGGATAATAAGCCTCATCAGGCTTTTGAGTGCATGTGCTATAGTAAGCCCTCCCCCAAAAATAAGCCCTTCCCGAAAATATTGCAACACACCAGCAGCCATGAGGTGACCACGCTCACTGCCTCTTGCACCTCAGAAAAAATAAGACCTTTCCGAAAATAAGGTCAAGTGATTATTTTGGGAGTCAAAAGAAAACAAGACCCTGTCTTATTTTGGGGGAAACACGGTAACTTTGTACATTTTTAAATAGCACAAACACTCTCTAATTTACAGTCTTCTTTTTCCTTTTGAAAAACAAATTCAAAATCTAATTCAGAAACTACTGTACCTCTAACATCATTCTATTAATATATACAAACAATAAGGTAGGGTAATAGATGTAATTGTCTATTTCTATAAACAAAACCTGAACAAAAATTATTTAAATTTACCAGTTAGGCAAGTTATGGCCACACCCTTCTACTTGAAGAAAGTTTGGCT
The DNA here is from genome assembly GCA_026931265.2 of Tropidonophis doriae. Classification (NCBI taxonomy): domain Eukaryota; kingdom Metazoa; phylum Chordata; class Lepidosauria; order Squamata; family Natricidae; genus Tropidonophis; species Tropidonophis doriae. The sequence continues at coordinate 6,043 of JAPKID020004108.1, forward strand.
ACATAGAACACTATATCCCAAAGACCCACCACCCCCATATATTATTTCCTCCATATATTGTTATTGGGGGGAATCAGTAAGACTTACTCTTCTCAAAGTAGTCTCGGTATTAACAGAAGTTTCCGAATGGACCCATTTAGACGATGGTATTCCAAGTCCTGTATAAGCATGTGCTCCATTTGGATACTGCCAAATGATCGGATAAAGTCCTAAATGATTATATGAAGTAGATGGGTGAGTTTGCCCCAGAAGGTGTGGCGACTGATGCTGTAGCAGCTGTTGCTGATGTGCTAATGCTAAATGACTTAAACTGCTGGCGTGAGCCGTTTCTAGTCGGGGATGGCCTCCCAGCAGAGAGGCTGTAGGCACTCCTGGTAACACAGCAGGGAGCAGATGCTGATGGTGGAGAGAGTGATGAGATGCACTGCTAAGAGGATGAGTGTTCATAGCAGACAAGGAAGCTGGATTTGAGGATTCGGCTAATAAATGGGGTGGGCCTGTTAATGCAGAGTGATGAGTGTTTGGATTTAAAGAAGTTCTGTGGGAAGTGGAATGAGGTGGGTAATTGTGCTGATGTAAATATGGTGTCATGTGATTAGTTCCTGTTTCTTGACCAAGAAGAATGGGATCTCTGTAAATTGTGAAATGTTCCTTTTTGTCAACAGAAAGAGGGTTTTTAGTCACTTCTAACGAACTAACTCTAGGTGGAATTGGATGGAAGATAGACCTGGGCAAATCAGGCTCCGTTTTAACTGATGTCTTTGTGACTCCAATGACATGGCTATTAAGGTAATTAACCTTAGATTTCACAGTGTCAGGTGACTGGGCAGGCTTATATTTAATTTCTGGAGAGGCGTTTGGCTTGATTTTAGAGTTTTCAACTTGTGGGCTGGCTTTTGACTTCAGAGCATCAGAGACGGCCGTTTGTTTACGAACTCTGCCATCTTCTGCTAGAGATATTACAGTTAAAGAAGGTGCGGAACCACAGCGAATGTTTTCAGAATTTAAATGTTCATTTGCCGATATATTTTTCCCAATGTTTGATGGCATCTGTTCCATTTTATTGGCATTATTAATCCAGTTCTCAATAGTTTCCGATTTTTTTACTTCCAGAATGCTGGAATTTGTAAACGGGTGTTTAGAATCACCGATGAAAGAGGCTGTTTCTTGAGCAGTTTGTAAACTAAAACTACTTGATAAGTTTTCCTGAGTCTGGTTAACCGAACTGGTTTCAGTATTTGTGTCAATGTAACTTTTTGGTGTGGGACAATTGGTTGCAAATTGTTCATCTGGTAGACGCTCTCTGGGATGCTTGCTTTCTATTCTGCACTCTTGAATGCAGCCCTCATTATCACTATGGTCATAGGCTGTTGGCAGTTCAGCTCGATGGAGTGAAATTTCTTGAAATTCCAAATCAGCTGATTCTGGTCTTTCCATTTGTTGTTTTTTATCTTCCTGTAGTTCATGCCAGAGAGACTGGTTGCCTATTAGGCTCTTGTCTTCTAACATGTCACTCTGGGATTTTCCTTCTTTCCCATTTATCTTTACAATGTTTTTGCTTTTCAATTCAGTATCTGAATTTTGCTCTGAGGAAGAATCGGTCAATCTTTTGTTTGAGTTTTCAGAGTCACTACTCTCTGAGCTATCTGAAGTATTTTCTGTGCGCTGTCTCTTCGCACTCATTTTTTTTTCATCTTCTTCTGGTTTTCTTCTTTTAAACATAAATGGTTTATTTTTACTTTTGGAATTTTCTGCAAAAGAAGAAAAATACCCTTAATATTGTTTGTGGAAGAAAAATTCTCACTATCCTTATAAAATTATTATTTTTACCTCCTTGGCTTATACAGTCATATTTTTCTTCTTTAGTCTTCTCTTCCTCTGGCATGCTACTATCGGAACCTTTCCTTTTATTTGGACGAGCATTTCGTTGTAATTGCTGTAAATTTTGTTTTGGTGCTGCATTTTGGGAATTCATTGCTGGCCTTGGGCTATTTGCTTGAGCTCGGGTATAGTGGCCCTAAAACAGATACATATGTATGGTTTACACATTTTCGAATAATTAGTAAAAGACATATAGGCATAAAAATGACAACGTAATTTAAAAATGAAATATATCTACGTGAGCTGTGTTGCTGTTCTGACTGGAACGAGACCTGCGTCGTGACGTAATGCCTATGTTTTCACCTTTCAGCAAAGAATGAACAACGTCATCTAGAAAGGTCATCTGAACCATAGATGGATCGACATTTTGTGGCTCTAATACCTGTTTTATTAGAGGAAAAATGTAATCATTTTCTATTTATATCTTCTATAAAAAGATCAATTGGAAATGCAAATTCAATTTAAAAGGGCAGTTTTAAAGGAGTACAATTTTTAAAAATGGTATCTTTTCTTTTAAATTTATCCAGCATCTGCCAAGATTTCACCCCTTATCCTAAATGAGAAATTCTTGTACAGGCCAACAATTCCATTGCTAAGCATTGTGGTTGCCACCACATCACTTAGCACACAAAAGTTCTGGCAGTTAAATGAGGACTTCCTAGCTTCCTGCTAGCTTTCCTATTAACTTTGCTGTGAAAAGCCACCAGGGAATGTCAGAAATCTCAAATCACATGACTAAGGCTTGCTGCAACACCATAATCAAACTGGGCAACATCCAGATTGCAATTACATGACTGAGGGAATGGTGCAATGGCTGAAACTCCAAGGACCTATTGTAAACTGCCCTCTTTCAGCACTACCATAACTTTGAACAGTTGCTGAATGTATGGTCATAATCTGAGTCAAATAAAACTAAGGTATAAAGACAGAAAGCAAAGTATATTTGATTTAAGTTGGAAATGAGAGTCATTAATGACATCTTACATCCTTACCCACCAGTATTAAAATGAAACTAGACAAAAGGTTAAATTGGCCTTTATACCTATCCACTGGCATTCTTTGATGAATTTATAATACTGAGCAAGCTGTCCAAATTCTTCTTTTTCTTAAATTTGCTTCAAAAACTCAAATAAATAAAACAGAAAAAAGGAAAAAGAAATTGAAAAAAGAATAAAGACCATTTCTCATAGATATAGAACATCTCTCAGTTTTTGAACACAGTCTTAAACCTTGACTTCTTTGAGTAATGGTGAACAACCTTTCATATTACGTTGATAGAAAGCCAGCTCAAAAGCAAAAATACCCAAATACAATAATTATCCATTACTGAAAATCCAGGGTAGGTTGTTTTCGTATCACAATGTTTTTGTTTAGTCACATGACTGATTGATTTATAATTCTTTATATAATTGTTAAACCCAAAATTTTGGCATATGCTTCAAAATAATATTAGACTCTTAAAGCCATTTTAATCTTGCCAAATTATATTAGCAAGTGTACAGCTATTAAATCAGTATCATATGGAAACGTATCTTCTCAATAATGTTGAATTCAGTATAATTAAATGGCCAACTAGTCCTTTTAAACATTCTCTGTATTGTCCACGGCCCATAATCATGGTGACAAAACTTTTGTTGGCAATCTTTTTTGGGATTCTACTTCTTCATTTATGCTCTGAAAATATCAAGGATTACTATACTAATAACAAATATTCAATTTGCTTTTTTTCCAAGAATTGTTTATATTTAATCAGAACATATTTAATAGAACTCCAGTTTATTACCAATTAGAAGATTTACATTTTAAAATTAAAATAGTCTTGTATTAATTTTCATCTTAAGCTATTAAACATTCTTTTAAAAACAGAGTACGTACAAAATCAATCTAAAGCCAATTGTGTCACACACTCATATTTAGTTTCAGTGCTGATGCACTTTTAAGAACAATCTCAGTAGAGAAAAAAATAATTTACCTGATCATTCATAACAATCATAGTGCGAGTGAACAGATCATGATGAGTAATTATACCAGTGAACCACTGGGTGGCAGAATCCTGTCTATATACTCTCACCCTATAGCCGTTTAAAGAATAAGGACCTTCAAAAAATGGAAATAACATTTGAGGATTATTGAAATAATATTTCAATAGACTTTAATTTTAGAAGTGCATGCAGTAGAGGTTAAATTATATTATAAAAACAATCTCAAATAATGAAAAGTCAATGTCCATCATGTTTTTTAAAGGCTACCATTTATTTTTGAATTCAGTGCTGCTAGTTCCTGATATTGATAAAATATGGCAGATATACGTATAAAGTGCTAAGTTTCCAGGTGGATGAGTAATATAAATCTTTGCAAGCCATGATTCCAGTGGATGTGGGAAATACACTCATATGTTAAGTACAAGATGCTGAATAGAAAAAAGCCTAATTTTATGAACAGAAGCCGTCCAACATACTGTATGTGACTAAAAACATATGCCTTTCATATAGAAAGAATTTAGTCCCTGAAGTCTGGGTTTACACAGCTGCCAAGATTTCCCCAAAAATCAACTGCACTTTTTTTTTTTTTACCTTCAGCGGTCTGTTTCTTTCCACTCTAAATGTGCTGTTAAGAATATTACACTCATAATATATAGCTTGTAAGTTATGTATTAGCTCAAAAATGTCAGATGAAGCAACGTTTTACTTTAGAAGTCAACTTAAAATTCATGCATGAATAAACCACACTTTTAAAAGTTATATATTCTTTTGTATCGATTGCCCTTCTAACAGTTTTATCCTTATTTACTGTAAGTGGTTCATTAAAGTGCTTCCTTGTGCCACACTATTCATTTTTTTTTTTTTTACAATTCCATCTTCTGGTTATTTTGATATTTTTACATCTATCCAGGGTACCACCAACTTTAGCAATGGCTAATGAAAGAGTGGTGTATAAACTTGGGACTATCATATTTTGTCAGTCCATAATAACTTACCTCAAAGTTTTTATCCAAGGAATGAAAAAGCTATTTGTTTAACACATCTTCACTTTTTAATTTTTTAAGGTTTACGTTAATGTAATAACTTTACATAAGTTTTTGAATTCATCTATCCAGATTCAGAAAATTAATAAACACTTTAGAAGCCATTACAATCAAATACAACTCACATCGTAAATATTTATTTATATCCAACATAACTACATCAGAGTTTGTGGAAGGTACTGAATGTTACTATATTGTTCCTTATACAATTATTTGCAATATGCTTTTACACAGGCAGATAAATGAATTAGTCTAGAGTATACTTTAGGGATTTTTTTCCAGATTCTTTTCCCCATTAGGTAGTACTTCTGCAGACTATCCGACGGATGGCCTTCAGACTACGCTGATTTTCTATATGCCTAGGGATTATGTAAGTACAATGTATTATGTTTAACTTATTAGCAGTATCAGCAGAGGGAGAGTTGAAAAACAGAGCCATCTCAAAATCAGTAGGTCCAAACCATTATTATGTCACTTTTCTTATTGTAGAAGCTTCCTTCAAGTCAAGCTTGACTTCTGTCATTTTATGGACATTTCCTTTTATTTTTCTTTGAAGGAGTTTGCTATTGTCTTCTGGATTTCCCCACCCCAACTTCTTATTATAGATCATGGCCTTGGTAGTCTATAGTACTCTAAGTAAAATGATCAGCTTGGAGCTGCCAAGGCTCTTCATACATACATATTTCATTTCCAGCCAAAGTTGTTACAGAAAATGATATCTGGAAGATCCCAGAAAACAAACCAAAATAGAAAAGGGATAGCTTATCAGCAAATAGAAAACAACATATGCTAAAGGCACAATGCAAAAAAGTCAAGATTCCACATTACCTTCGATTACCAGACTCAGTGGGGAGAGGGGGTGTCCATTACTCCTGAACGTCTGTTAAATTACAAATTATGTCATTTGTGGTAATGTATATAATCTGGGTTAATTATGTCATTACA
>JAPKID020004109.1:0-11892 GCA_026931265.2 Tropidonophis doriae
GTTTAAGGGTTTTAGCCCAAGGGTTAAATTGATTTAATTTAGTTTTAACTGCTTATACTGCTGTTTTATATTGTATTTTTGTATTACGGTTTTATTATTCCCTTGTGCGCCGCCCCAAGTCCCTTGTGGAGATGGGAGCAGGATACAAATAAAATAAACATAAACATAAACAAGGTTCACATTCCCCCTATTAAGAATCAAATTGCCCCCACTCCCTGTGGGGCCTGGGAACTACTGCTCTGTTCCTAGGAGTGTGAGTTTTGTTATCTTCCAAGTGGGGAAAAGGAAATATTCTGTCTTTCCAAAGGGCAAAGTATTTCCTTAGAGTCTTCCTCCTTTCTGTTAATGAGGATAACAGCCTCGGAGAAAGAGGTGAAAAGCGCAGCAGATAGTCAGGATAATCTGGAATGAGTTTGACTTGTTTGTACTCATCCTAGGTTGGGAACAAGGAGTGATCAGAGCTGCCAATCTTCACTGCCTTTCTGGAAAACCTGTTCTGCAATCTGTACTCTACAGTAGTTTGCATGGGAAAATCTGCGTTCCTACCAATGCCTGCTGGGGAGGAAAGGTTGTGGCTTAAGGTACTCTGTGAACCCCATGTTCATTAAAGTGACTATTAAAATAATTTAGCATGACCTGTGAACCCAGCCAGTTGTATATTTAGTGAAGCTTGGCTTAAGATAATAGAAAGCCAACCTACACATATTCAAATGTGTGTTTCATTAATTGTTTCAACTTTTCAGAAACGGATTGGTTGTTGTGAATGGGTTCCTATCTCAAACTCTGTATCTTACGCACCTCTGAAAAATTACAGAACAGCTTTTTTCTCCGTTTGCCAGGTTGCAAATAAAGGTGATCTCCAGGGCTGAGAAGCAGGGCTCTGTGGTTAAATATCCAAGCCTGACAGATGATAGGGCACCAATCCACAAAAACTCTTGATACTGTTTGTGAGTGACAGTGGTGAGAAGTATTCACTACAGGTGCTTGTTGTGTTGCTTCTATTTTTACATTATACATTAGGCTTTTATCACCAAATGGAGCTTAATCAATGTTTGCCCTAGGGCAGCAGAGGCAGAGCTCATTTTATTCTTGTAGGCCTGATGATCTATCCTTTAAGTTTAAAACCTGAAAGTATACTGTATTGGGAAGTGCTATCTCTTTGTTTTAAAGAAAACAGCTTCACAATTTGAGCCTGAATGTTTTGGCCTTGGTTTTCAATAGCTGAAGAGTAAAGTAATTTAAAAGTTTAGCTAAAAAATTATTTTGGCAGCTATTGAACTGCCTTTCAGAAGCAAGAGGGGCAAAACAACTTGAAAGCTAGCAAGTTTCTAATATTCCTTATAACAAGGTATTTTTGTAAAGCAAAGCGAAACCCTCAAATGGAACTATGATATATAATTATTTTTGAATTACTGTGGTAAGCAAGACAATATTGAGAAGTCTGAGCTCTGAAAGGAATTTGCTTCCCAACCAAGACCATATTTATTTTATGCTAATAGTGTTAACCTTTCCCTACTCTATTTGGTTCAGAGTTAAAATGGGGCTGTCTTTCTTCTAGTAAAAGAAAATGGGCAAGGAAAAAACAGGAGTAAGCGTGGGACTTATTTCATGGTTATTTGCATGTGAAAGATGCGTGACCTCAGTGCTGTGATTCAACAATTCTGAAGTTTAATAATTCACAACAAGATATATATATATATGCAATGTAACCAATGAACACAAAATGATTGGAAGAGTTCTTCTGTTTCTTAAACTGCTACTACATTGGCTTTTTCTACATTCCGAAGTTTACGTATTGTATTATTATTGTTTATCTTTATCCTGCCTTTATTATTTTTATAAATAACTCAAGATGGTGAGTGTATCTGATGCTCCTTCCTCCTCCAATTTCCCCCACAACAAAAACAAAACATTGTGAGAGGAGTTGGGTTGAAAGTGAGGGATTGGTCCAAGGTCAGCCAGCCTACTTTCATGCCTAGAACTCACTGTCTAGCTTTGCGCCTTAGTTTGCTACATCCAGTATGATTTCAAAAATAGTTTTAAATTGGTTTCTATGTATTAACTCATAATGTGCACTGGACTCCATTGATTCTGAGTTGAAATGCACTTTTTTGTGTTGCAGAAAGGCAGATAAGTCTGCACAAACACGAAAAAGCAACAACTCAAATTCATTTGCTTGCATTTACTTTTTTTACCCAAGTGAGGAGAGGAGTTGAGTGGTTTGACAGCCCTCCCAAAGGCATTCCTTGTATATAAAAGGTAGACTTCTGTCAGCCACAGTGCTTTTTGGGAGCGATGTTGAGATTTTGGCTCTCCGCTGTGATTCTTTGTTAGGTTTGTAGAAAGATTTGATGAACTTTGATGGAACCAGGAATGATGTATGGTTTATGTACTTTTCTGATATTTTATTTCTCTATTCAAGCTTCTCAGTCATTTACAAGACTTTCTCCTACCACTTTATAGCACATTAAGCAATTTTACCCTGGATTTCATATGCTGCCTGGATCACAGGACGTGCATAAAAATTTATAGCTTCCCTTCCTTCCTGGAGGTCAAGGCAGTGCACATAGCAATACCACTTGAAACTTTGAGGGAGGGGGGAGTTATTTTGGATGTTTTTGATAAAGTTTGCATAAGATGTTGCTATTTTATTGTGGATTGAATTCTGCCTCAGTTATAGATTTTTCTGATGTTCATTTTGCATTGTGGTTTTATGGGGTATTAGTTATCCAGTGTTGCTAGGGTAAGATGTAATAAATAAGGAACATTTTATACAAAATGATATATGAAATCTAAATCATGAAATATGCTCATGCTTTTATTAGAAGGAAATACAACATCATATAGCTTTAAACTGTACTGAGTTCTCTGTAGGGATGGGTATTTTTAACAAATGCTCTGTTCTGCCTTCAGACTTTGGCATATCTCTGGATTATCGTATTTAGCCATCTTTTGACCTCCCCAAATAAGGCGCTTGGCCTTATTTTCAGGGAAGTCTTATTATTTTTGAGGTACAAATGTAGTCACCTCATGCTGCTGTGTTACGCTGCAATGGCAGCACAACACAGCCGCTCATCAGCTGGATGCTTTTCAATCAAAGCACTACTCAGCTACAGAAGTAAACGAGGTAGGTAAGGAGTGGGCATGATGCTGGACCTGACACTCTTTGCAGCGCCCATTAGTGTGACAGAAGGGGCATAGTGGCTAGGGTTACAGGAGTGGCCATTAGGTAAGGGTGTGTGGGGTGCATGGGGCATATTCCCCCCTCCCTTTTCCTCCCTCCAGCCTTGCCTCCTCACCTCATGTTGTTTGCGTGGCAAGCAACCAGAGGAAATGGCAGAGATCAACTGAACGTGCACTTAAATATTTTGGGGGAAGGCTTATTTCCAGGGGAGGGCTTATTTTCGGGGAAACAGTATGCTGTTCTGGAGTTGGATAGGCAACTTTGGGAAGAATCTCCTCCAATAGGAAGCCATTCAAGATGTTCTGGACATCATAGACATCAATGGCTATCATTATGGATGCCTAAGGACACCCTCCGGGTTGGAGAGATAGGCAGGATATCTCTCAATGACGTCTGCTTGGGAAGACCCTGAAGCAAATGGGGAGCCACTGTGTGAGACAGAATGCTGGACCGGATGGGCTGTGGCCTGTTCCAGCAAGGCTGTTCTTATGTTCTTATGTTTTTATAGTCATGATAAAACAGGCCCCTCTGCACTATGTCAGGGACTCCTTAAACTGCTTTCTGTTTGAAGGATGAGGTTATGAAAACTGATGAACTGCCATACAATGGCATGGTCCAGAGGCAGTTCAGCATGATTGACACAGATTTCTCTGGAAAATTCCCGTTGTGACTCAGTGATTCCCCCCCCCCCACCTCCACCCCATTCCTAGCTCTTGAGAACTCTTCAACATGTCAGATGATACCAAGGGGACTGTGGTAGTATTTGGAGAAGATGTGGGTTGTAATATTGTCCTCACTCTTTCGTTTGTAACAGTTATAAGCTAAAATACAGTAGAGCTCTCTAATGAATTTGTTTTATACAATTTCTGTGCTGATCCAATCCTAAGAGAGAGTGGGCAGCTCACATGGCTTGAGTGTTCCCCTAGGGCCGTGATGGCGAGCCATTTCTGAGAGCACGCGAGGTGTTGCCCTGTCAGTTCCAGCACACATGCACACGCTGGCAGGCTGATTTTTGGCCTTGATTTTCAACAGTTTTATGTTCTCTAGAGTCTTCAGGAAAACCTCTTGAAGCCTCCAGAGAGTGAAAAATGGATTTACCAGGCCCACTAGGGCCTAAGGTCAGAACTAAGCAAGTCCTAAATTTTATTGTTGGTTGTTTGACACAATTAGATTCAGCAATCCTTCATAAAGGGAATTCATTTTTATTTGCACAGCTACAGTGCTCCATTTTAAAGGTTACAAATTGCAGAGTTGGTGGTAGCTTGCTATCCCCAGTTTTTGTCCAACTTATGTTGCATTCTGGAGGCTCCAAAAGTTTGGATCAGTGGTGGGGTATGACCAGGTACCATTCCTATACGATGCTCCAGAGGGTGGGTGGGCCCTCCCTCCTTACCTGTATTTGAGCCATTCAGGGCTTACGCACACGAAGCGTATGGCGCCTGTGCAATGCTCTGCCGAGCAGCTGGAGCATTGCTGGGGGTAAGTATGCATGCATGCATTGCACACGTGCTATGCGCGTGAACATGGTTGATGTCTGGCCCCATTGCAACGGTATCCGGAACCCACCTCTGGTTTGGATTTATCATTGTGCATTTACTTTTTATAGGGGATGGATTGGATTGTTTTTCTTTTAAATGGATTGGATTGTTTTTCTCTTAAAACTTCAACATGTCTATTTACAATTCTTGGATATATTCACAAAGATAAGAAAAATATGCTATTTCAAATAAATGGCCTGTGCAGTCCCTTTTCCCAGAGGGGCCAATCAGTGAATAGAATGGCCATGCTCAGTGCCCTCCCAGCCACCCTCTCATGTTTCCTATGGTATTGAAAGACATGGGACCTCTTAACAATAGTCATAATATCTATTAATCACAATTAATAATTTTATTCCATTGTTAAAACATAACAATGTAGATATTGCTCATGTACAGTATGCATTCCCTCTTCTTCCCTATACTTCCAAATCCACATAAAATACTAAATATCTCGTTTCATAGATTATTTTGACATTACGGTAGGTAATAACGTCAGAAAGATGGGATATTATTAGCATACTTCAATTGAGTAGCGGTAGCTACAGTGCTCCTTAGTGAATCTTCTCTTTCAGTATTCATTTTATCAGATACACAGAGCTACTTCATGAAGAAACAAACTCTAGGCATAGCCTTTCATTTGTACTTTATGAGCTCCAGTGATGAAAGGATGGTGCAATACAACTTAATTGGTTTAATGAGACATACCTTTTGAATGACTAGTTTGAATCAGAAAAAAAGAAGGTGCCAGGGTAATGTAAAACCAGTAGTGAAAAAAGGCTAATTAATTTAAGATACTTAAGACAGACATGGTTGGCTGTGTGCCATAGATACTTAGTTGTGCATTTAATGAAAGTCTTTTTAAATCTATTTTACTTTTTCCATTGATATAATCTGAAGGTAGCAGAATTATAAAATTGGACATCATAATTATAGAAAAACCTTTGCATGTTGCTAGTACTATTATTTATTAGATTTAATGTAGCATATATTTTTTGAAAGAAAATTTAATAGTTTAATAGTTTATTATTCCTATTTACTGCTAAAAACTAGTTTTCCCTGTTCCCCTTTTTCCATGTTCTAAGGGTTGGAGGTTGATGGTTAAAATTGCACAGACATTTAGGACATTCTTGAACCAATGTTAGAAAACTTGCAGTCATAAGCATATTCATTTGTGAATTAAACTCGCTGAATTTACAAATGATGTCGTTGTCGTCATCACCACCATCATCATCATCATCATCATCATCATCAATATCATTTTAGCCATTGTCTATCCACTGTAGGATGAAGGCCTTTTCTGCATGTTTCCAACCTATGCAGTCCTGAGCTTTCTTTTGCCAATTGGGCCCGAAGACTTACTGATGTTGTCTATCCATCTTGTTTAGGTCTCTTTCATGGATGCTTTTTATCAAGTGGGATCCATTCTGTGATCCCCTTGGTCCATCTGCCATCAGTTCTTCTTGCTATGTGACCAGCCCACTTCCATTTCAATTCTTTTACTCTCTTGATGATGCCGAGCAAGTATCTTTCCATGGCTTGTTGTGCCACTCGTAGCTTTTGTATCAATTGTGAGGCTAGTGTCCATGATTCACGGGCATATGTAACAAACGGCTCAAAAACCTTTCAGGCATAGGGGGAGGTTGTTCTTGAAAATTATGCTTAGCTTGTTGAATGCCTACCAACCACTTTAACAATGCTGTTCAATTTTCTTTATTGTATCAACTTCCATTGAGATCCGTTGGCCAAGGCATATGTAGTAGTCTATTACGTATAGTTCTTCTGCAGATATAATTTGTTTCTTCCTTTAGTGAATTTATTAAACATAACCTAAACTATATAATGCATATAAATTATATTATATAATTACATAATGCAGGGAAATGGTAGCTCAGTGGCTAAGTCACTGAACTTGTCGATCAGGAAGGTCAGCAATTTGGTGGTTCGAATCCTTAGCACCGCTTAACAGAATGAGCTCACCTTACTTGTCCAAACTTCTGCCAACCTAGCAGTTCGAAAGCATGTAAAAATTCAAATAGAAAAATAGGAACCGCCTTTGGTGGGAAGGTAAGCAGTGTTCCGTGTGCCTTTGGCATTTAGTCATGCTAGCCACATGATCACGGAGACGTCTTTAGACAGCTCTGGCTCTTTGGCTTTGAAACAGAGAAGAGAACCGCCCCCTAGAGTCAGAAACAACTACCAAATATGTGCGAGGGGAACCTTTACCTTTTAAAATTATATAAATGATCATAAATGATGTACTATCAACATAAAATTAAGTTGAATTGCCTCAGCCAGGCTACATTAGATGCAATGGAGTTGTCTAAAATTTAAGGGATGACCCTGGAGAAAAATTGCTTTGTGGCATCCATAATCTTCTTAGTACAATCCTAAATAGATTTTCACTGAATTTAAATTACCTTAGATTTTATCCAAGATTACTGTACTATTTCTTCCAAATATGTATATATTTTAATTGCATCCAGATTAAAAATAAAATAAAATACAGATGTTTCAAATAATGTAAAAATTATATGATGAAAAATCTTATTGATCACCACAATGAGCAGCAAAGGTGTAACTATAGCAATACTGGTGAGACTCACCTGTTTCTACCATCACACCCACCCCTCATAGTTAAATGTTCCTAAAATATACAACTTTTCTAGGCATTTCTGAAAGGATTCCACTCACTTTAGTGGTTTTTGTAACAGGAAATAGTTTACTTGTCTCAAAGGTCCATGGTAATAATCCGCATGTGAATTCTTTAGTGAATTAAAGGAAGTACTAATTGTTTCATAATGCTGCTTACAAAACAAATTCCTTGCCTTAGAGATTTCTAATAGCATTCAAGAGAAAAACCGTTGATAGTATTGCAAATGATTGAAATTCACATGTATTGTATTCATACAGTGAAAGAAACAAATATTCAGTGGTTACCATGACAAGAAAAACAGAATTCTAACCACACTACTAAATGTTTAATTAGTTATTCTGTTCCCAGAAATGAACATCTTTTGGGTGGCCGGGATTAAATTCATAGTAATTTTGTGTGGGAAAATGAGGTTTGTAGTCATTGGGAAATCACGTAGGATGGCAAGGTTGCATAGCACATATGGATAGAACTTGGAAGAGAGATGTAAAAATATACTATTTGTGCACGTCTCTCACTTCTGCTTGCTGGAAGATCATGCCACTTACTGATTATTGATCCTTGTACTAATGACATGTAATGATGCAATCATACCTTGACTTTAGGGAGCGCAGAAATAGGATTTTGAAGCAAAATAGGGCTTGAAGCCATAGACTGACTACTCATTGAAATTGCTAACTGAAATAGCCTTTGACTCCATTTTGCAATTTATTTGACAGCCTACCTCCACCATGTTTTATTTTCTAGCTCAATCGTTACACGACAACATATAATTAATATAATACGCTATGGTTTTCTGGATGATGAACACAGACCTTTATCTGCTTAGTTATTACTAATTCATAAACAGCAAGCTTGAAGGGTTGAGTCATCTCTGAGCACTAATGCCTGAGCAGCAAAATAATCAAATGTTACTACATCCTTCACATCAGATCTCAAATGAAAAGTGGTTAGATGTGTTTGCTCAGTTTGGATGGTTTGCCTGCCAGTAGCAATTATATTGTTTTTTGACTGAAGATGCTGTAAGATGCTGTCAAGTTGGAATCCACTTACTGCCATTTTTTGATCTGCATTAGAAATTATAGAAGGCCTTTAATCCAGACTCAGTCATTCCTGGTACTTATCCTTTTGGGGGGATAGGCAACACTGCAGTTTCATGTGGGGCATCTCATACAGTATAGCATCGATCTGTGACTTTTTAAATCAATTCTGGCTTTCCTGGAATTGCATGGCTATTATGGAAAAAACATGCTACACAGCCCTGTCAAAGTTATTAAAAAGGAATGTTTCCATAGTCATTAATAGTTCTCTCTTAATACATTTCCTTTAAAATGCTGCAGTACAAAATTAAACTCAGTATTTATGATACAATACATAATTATTTTTGAAATGTGCCAATTTCATGCACATTTTGTTTTATCTCCCCAACAATACTAAGGATATCTTTGTTTTTACAGGTACACTTACGGTTTTGATTTTGCACAATCCAGTTTACTCTGTACAGCATACTCCCCAAATTCAGAAGAGCTTTATATTTAGCTAGATTCAAAGCTTTCCCCTCAGCTGTCTTGGCAGAGAAATACAGGAAAATCCCATATGAAAGAAACTGTGATACGGGTACCATAGAAACCACGGGTCCCGCTCTTCTGTATGGCCAGTTCTACAGGGACATTTGCCATCGGTGGATCACCCCTCTTTATTAAAAATTTGGGGGCAGTCTATGATTTCTATTTGCACTGTCTGTTAAACAATCAAGACAAATTTATTTCTCTAAAAGTAGCCAAATTTTGCTAAATTATATGTACCGTAAGTGTCTCCCACAATCATTCTTGTTAGGGGATAGTTTTGTGTTTGTTTTGTTGAATGTACTTTCATTGGTCAATGACCAAAAGAAAGGTTTTCTCTTCTACTATGTGCTGATATGAATTGTGGAGGAAATAAAATGTTTTATTTGACAAAATAACTTAAGGTAATGTAATATTGAAAGGAAGAACTATGTATCTGAAAAAAATGGAACATGGCAAGAATAAAGAAAGCAACAAATTTGTTTGAATTATCAGTCTTGCTGGATGTTAAACATACCTGAATTCTAAGCAATAAGTAATAAGTAAGCAACCGTAAAGTAATAAGATATCATCAATGCCTATCTCTCAATACTAGGGATAATTTGTCCCAGTAAAAAGTTCTTGACAATTTCAACCCTAACTCAGCTGAGTGAATTATGTCTAGTCACTCTGCCGCAGGCCAACTCACTTAACAAGGTTGTTTTGTAAAGGAAATAGGAGAAGTAGTATTGGATATTGGATATTGCTTTCAAAGGGCTAGAAATAATTCCAAAAATCATTCTCTGCAAGCTCCCCTTATCATTTTTTAAATGCTTATAGTATTTAATTAAGTAAGCAGGTAAATAGATGAAGTTCTATAATGGGGAAATTCAATCTGCTATTTCATCATCAACTTTATTCACTTATCTATTGCCAGGAGAACAGGCAGATCAAAGCAACACAAGATAATGGATATGCTAGCAGAGTTTAAAATAAGGACACAAGATTTAAAATTGTCCTATTAAGAAATTGCCCCATTGCAATTATCGTAATTGCATAAGTGTACAATCCTCCAGCTACTCCTTTTTAGTCCATGCATGATATCCCTAAAATGCTGGTGTAATGGTAGTGTTTGCACTTTTTAAACTTTCAGGAATGCCATTTGCTTAAGAACGCTGATATTTTTGTCAAGGTTAGCGGGTACCAGTAATCAGCTGTTTTGTTAATTCAGAGTATAAATGTATATATATGCTTCAGTGCCCTCACCCCTGACGCATTTCACATAGACCTTAAACTTTAAGTGCCCTGGGAGTGGTTCTTTCAAATTCCTGGTGATGCATGAATCAAAACAAAACAATTTCTTCCCAGGCTATTTTAAATATGGCACAATTCATTGTTACGAAGTTCCATGAGGGATTGTTTCCTAAGTCCCTGTGTTCAAATAATTATATAGTATTGCACTGGCTTCATTGTTTTTCTTACTAATGTTTCTTATTTGTTTTCATACATAGGTTTTTTTTTTATTAGAACTCATTTCTCTAAGGTGTTATGTGTTGACCATAATTACAGTTTCTCAGCCTTGCAAGAAATGGCTGAAGTCCTTATTAATGCTTAAAATCCCTCTTAAATGCAAGGGAAAGATCCCTTAGATACAGTACGTTTGCTGCTGGAATGAAAGCACTGCAGATAGAGCTGGATCAAAAGTTTTAAATCAAAACAACTCAACTTTGCCATTCCTGGAGTGTAGATGACACACTATGTTTCTCTATTAAATTCTTCAGTTTGTGGCTTCTCTTAGCTAAAAAACCTCTGTGAAAACAGAAAACTCCAGTGCAGTTGTAAGTTAATTCTGAGACTTTGATTTATTGATTGCATTTATAGTTCACCTTTTATCTGAAACCACAGGGTAGCACAAATTAAGAATTATCCCTTAATTTTATCCCCAGAGCAATAACTGTGAGAAAGATTGAGATACAAACTGTAACTGATTTAAAATTATACAGTGTATTTGCGTGGCTCATTATAGACCTGGATCTTGGTCTATTAAGTCTAATGCCAACATTTCAACCTGAAATGAAACCTGAAATGTAACTTCAGGTTACATTCCTGTGTGTGAATGGGAACAACAATTTCATTCTGTCACACAGAGAATGAAGAATTAGTTAGATACAGTATTATTACCAAACTATTTTAAAATTTAAATTAAAAAAAAAACACCAATTGAACACTTTAAACACCACTGTATATTTGTATTGTGTGACTGTTTCCTTCTACTTCCTGAATATGCTACAGCTGTCCTGAGATTTCAGAGCAGAAGCAAGTAGGAGCAAAACACATAGGCCTTCTTGTGTCTAAGGGACTAAGGGTTACAGTCCGATTAAACCCGTCGCTTGCCAGAAAGGAGAAGACCAGATAAGTCTCTAGAGAAGAACTGCAGGGGACTTTCCTCTTCTGTCCTGCACAAAAAAAAAAACCACGTTTCTCCAACTGCGAGTTGGTTTGTGACTGTGAAATCAAAGCCATCGGCCAGAAGAAGAAAAATTCTTGTTTTAGTTGTAGCACCCTGTTTTTTAATAGGGATGAACAGTTAAGAAGGTAGACAAGAATTCTGTTGTGCTCACCAATACTTTGTGACTGAACAATAATGCGAAATCAATTAGGCTACGTATTTTGTTTAGATAAATATTAATTCGGTAAAAGAACATTATTCAAACATTGAGTAAATTAGTAACGTGTCTGAATTCTTAAGTTTTCTAAATAAAGCAACTGGAGCAAGTAATGTTCTATAAAACATTGTTGCTGTAGAAACTACAAGAAAGCAACATTTTACGAGCCCCATTGCAGAAGGGTTTGAAATTTCCCTCAATTTGATTGCATATTGTAGTCACTCCAGAGCAGGGGTGGGTTTCTGCAGGTTCGCACCTCCTCGCGAGAGCCGGATGGTGAAATTTAGAGAACCGGTGAGAACCGGTTCCA
>JAPKID020004111.1:0-11892 GCA_026931265.2 Tropidonophis doriae
ACCTGTGGACTTCAACTCCCAGAATCCCCCAGCAATTATGGCTGGCTGGGGAATTCTGGGAGTTGACGTCCACAAGTCTTAAAGTTGCCAAGGTTGGGCATCCCCCAAAGCATCTGACGTCACCCTCAAATTGGCATTTACGCATCCTTCAAATTAAATAAGTTAAACTTGCCTGTTCTAAGCACACTAACAATCTCATCGGCCTGTCATTTTTGATGCCCTTATTGTTATACAGCATTGTGAAATCTATCCAGGAGCTGAAAATTTATCCGTTCCCAATACAGGAATGAAGAAAAAAACATACATCTCTTTCAAGTTGATTTCAACTCTCGGGGATTCTCTGGATGCCCCCATAGAATTTTCTTGGATGCAGCAGGGAAGAGGTTTGACACTGTCTTTGGTGGGTTTTGTTTTGGTCTTCCAATATAGTCTACAGTCTTTGAGATGAGTTGATGGTTCTATACAAGCATTAATTGGGCCTGGCCTACTCAGCCTCAGAGATCAACCGAGGTGCTGCTGCCATACACTGGGCTTGTTATAACATAGTTGGATTTATAAGACAGAAAGTGAATTCAACTGGGCAATCATGGAAAGAGCGGTCACTGTGTTCAAACAGCTACTGCTTGACTTACAACCATGGTTTAGTGACTGTTTGAAGTTACCACGGCATTGAAAAAAGTGACTTATGACCAATTTTTCAGGCTTAACGACCATTGCAGCCACTCCATGATCAGGGCAACCAAATTTGGAGGCTTGGCCGCTGTCTCACATTTATGATGGTTGCAGTGTCCCAGGGTGGTGCGAGCATCTTCTGCGACCTCCAGAACAAGCAACGTCAATGGGGAAGCCAGATCCACCATATTATTTGCTTAACGACTGGGGCAAGAAAAGTCGTAAAATGGGACACAACTTATTTACAACTGTCTTGCTTAGCAATGGAAATGTTGGGACTCCACTATGGCTGTAAGCCAAGGGCTACCTGTAGTCGATTATTACCTGCCCCTGCTCTAGAAAGCACCTGTCTCACCTGGTCTCTTGGTTGCTAGTGCTGCTGTGTTGCTGGGATTTGGTAGAATCTGTTGAGTTGGACTCTGAGTAGTTCACGGATGAAGGGGAGGAAGAGGAAGAGGAGGAAGAGGAGGAGGACAAACACAGTGTAGGAAATTTACTGTGGCTCTGTTTGCTTTTGATGGAGGTCACCCCATTGCTACAGCTTGGGCTGTCTGCTCCTGAAGACAGAAAGAGAAGTCAAGTCGGGGGACCCAATGCTTTTTAAAAAAAATACAAGCGTAAAGGTAAAGGTTCCCTTCGCACATGTGTTCTAGTCGTTCCTGACTCTAGGGGGCGCTGCTCATCTCCATTTCAAAGCCAAAGATGTCTCCGTGGCCATGTGGCCGGCATGACTCAACACCGAAGGTGCACGGAATGCTGTTACCTTCCCCATTAAAGGGGGTTCCTATTTTTCTACTTGCATTTTTTGCATGCTTTCGAATTGCCAGCTTGGCAGAAGCTGGGACAAGTCACGGGAGCTCACTCCATTACACGGCGCTAGGGATTTGAACCGCCAAACTGTCGACCTTTCTGACCGACAAGCTCAGCATCTTGGCCACTGAGCTACCGCATCCCGTTAGTAAATCCCTAAATAAAAGTTTACGCCCCACTGAAGATAAAGATTTTTCCTGTCCAATCATGTCCAACTCTCTGGGGTGGCGTTCATCTCCATTTCCTAGCTGAGAGCCAGCATTGTCCAAAGACACTGCTTTCCATGGTGAAATAAATGGCCAGCAGGACTATAAGCCAAGGTACATGGAACACTGTTACCTTCCCACCAAAGTGGTGTTCATCTACTTGTATTTGAATGCCTTCAAACCGCTAAGCGGGCAGGAGCTGGGGCAAGTAACAATCTACTTCAGAGAAGGAATCTCAAATCAGGACAGAGATAGCCAAACTTGACAAAGTTGCTGAGTCCCAGAAGGGAGAAGGGCGATATAGAAATTTAAATATTAAATTAAATTAAATTAAATTACTCGGCCTTCACTCTAGTCTGAAGAGCTTATGGTGCCGCAAACATACTAAGTTATGGAATGGGTATCAGCGGGTTCTATACTACGGAAGGCACTGGGCAGAATTCAGAAGGCGTTCTAACAGCAGCTTCTAGAAAGTTAATGAAAAGAAGGTGCCAATTTAGCCCCAAGCCAAGGAGAGGACTTATCAAGGAGAGAAGCAAAGGCCTACCAGTGACGTGGATGTGCAAATTATTGGAGCCATGTCGGGGACTCAGATTGGGGGAATCGGGGTAGCTGTCTTGTGATTTGGGGCTGCGGGTACTGAAAAAGCGCACTTCGCTGTCTGTTCCATTTACCATCTCCACAAACTGCCGGCACCTAGGGATGCACAGAGGGGTAGGGGGTGGGAAAGCAGGTGAGTGGGAAACTATACAGAAAAAAAAATAAATCAATGCAACAGTACACTAATATTCTGCATTAACTACATCTCGGAGCTGGCATGCAGAGAAGCCCACCAAGAAGAGAGCAGCTCCAAAGAATTGGAAGGAAAATGCCCAATGCATCCCATCCAAGTGGTGCTGGATCTGCATATCTAACAACCTAGATTGCTATTACTCTGAGGGCCTTCCTTCTAAACTTTCTGCAGCACTTAGGAAAACATTCTGTAAATCGAACCACTGACATCAGCTACTCCGCTTGCCTGGTTTTAAAAAAAACCAGAAAAAAAGAGAAGTTATTCTGAGCTGTCTGAGAAAGCATCCCGATTCACTTTCCCTAAAAAGGGATTCCTCTTAAGCTGCCTCCCATCTGTAAAGATATCAAGGGTTGCTATTTACAGCAGCACTCCGAAAGCAAGCTTCAATTATTTGGGTCAGGACAAACCGTGTTTCATAGAAGATTTATCCCCTCCGGTTTTTCTGTGATAGTCTGCCCATCAATCAAAGATGATCTTATGTCTTTGCTATGTATAAGCTAAAGGTTCCTTTAGCGTGCTAGTCATTTCTGGCTCTAGGGACACTGCTCATCTCCATTTCAAAGCACTGTCCGAAGATGTCTCCGTGGTCATGTGGCCGGCATGACTAAATGCTGAAGGTGCACAGAGAGCTGTTACCTTCCCACCAAAGGTGGTCCCTATTTTTCTAGTTGTATTTTTATGTGCTTCTGAACTGCTAGCTTGGCAGAAGCTGGGACAAGTAATGGGAGCTCACTTTATTATGCAGCACTAGGGATTTGAATCGCTGAACTCCTGACCTTCTGATAGACAAGCTCAGTGTCTTAGCCATTGGGCTCCCGCATCCCTATATTATTATGTATATCCTGCCTTTATTATATTTACAAATAACTCAAGGTAATGGATATATCCAACACACCTTGCTCCTATTTTCCCTTCAACTACTCTGTGAGGTGAGTTGGGTTGAGAGAAAGTGTGACTGGCCCAAAGACACCCAGCTGGCTTTCATGGCTAACAAGCGACTTAAACTCATGGTCTCCCACTTTCTAGACTGGTGCCTGAAGTACCAGACCTGGAATGACCAACCTCAACAACTTTTAATACTTGTGGGCTTCCCATGCTAGCTGGGAAATATTAGGAGTACAAAGTTGCCAAGATTGGACAGCCCAGTACTAAATCAAACTGACAATCAATCTCCTTCTTTACACTACATGAAGGACTTAGCAAAGGATACCGGACACAAGGAGAGAGATGGAGGAAGAGAGAGAGATACGCCATCTCATGGCCTCCTTTATATAGACACCTCTTAAAGGGGTAAAGACTTGTGTGGACCCCATCACGGTCTTAAACTGGCTCTACCAATGCTGATTCATCTTCATTGCATCAGCCTTACATTTCGTCAGCTTTACAGTTGCATCAGTCTTACATTGGCTGGTCAGCTTTAAATCATCAGTACCCTGACGTGCTATCTTTGTTTTCTTTCTAAAGACTGCAGTTCTTTGCACAAAAGCATTTTACACGGTACTCACTTTAACATGAATAAGAGGTTAGGGTTATGCTCTAGAAGCCCCGGATAGAGCTGCTGTGTGGCTTCAATGGCTTCGCCTACTCTTCCTGCCAAAACCAGCTTTTGTATTCCTGGAGGTGAGAGCAGAAGTGTTAGGATGTGGGATGTTGGGTATCATCTCACATTAGACAGGCAGTAAAACTGGGTTTACCAACAGATAAATTATTCAGATGCAATTTTTCCCAGTTGTGAAAACATAAAAGAAGGATGTGTGTCAGCTGCATTAAAAAAAGAACAAAATTAATTGTGACAAATTCTCATATCCTCAGAGCAGTATATAACTTACCTTCCTTTACTTTACTTTATTGTCATTGTGTGTATATACACATACCATATTCCCTACCAGTTCGCAAATGTGAGCATGTGCTCATGCTTTGCGTACGCGCACCTCTGTGCATACGCAGAGCCTTCTGCGCATGCGCATTCAGCAAAAATAAGGGCCTAAAGGGAATGCCATAGAGCCAGGTGTGGGTGGGCAGAGCCGCCCGCGATTTCTGCTACCAGTTCAGGCGATCTGGTCCAAACCGATATAATACTTCCTCTGCCTGTAGTGCATCAACAATTCATGACAGACTATTTTTCTGCAGCAATCCCACTCTGGCTGCCCTTCCACATGGAACTCAGCCAACTGTCACTCATCTCTTATTGTATGGAATGAAACTATGATTTTCCATGTGCTTCCAGTTATTAAATTAATTTTGCTATAAGAAACAGTAAGTGGGGAATCAATCAAGGTAGTCTTCAATTCTTTCATTCGTGGAAAATAGAATGAACTGCTGGTTTTGTATAAATGAAAACTGCAGACAAACAGGTTTAAAGCATTAGAACAGTATTTCTTAATAAGAAACTGGGAGCATCAAGCAAAGATCCAACCGTTCACTGAAGTCTGCCTGGTCTTCCACTTAATAGATGTTCTTGCTACAAGCAGTCCCTTAAATTTGCTTGGAGATGTTGGCAGATAGCTTGCTAATTACTATTAAGCAAATATATTGGCCTATTAACTGCCATATCCCATTTTGCAATAGTGTTTATTTGGAAATGCTCCACAAGTCTTAAAGTTCCCAAGTTTGGACATCCCTGGTTTAACCATTTCTAAAACAACCAAAGGGTTTGGTTTCGTTTGACAAATTGAAGGGGAGAAAGACGAGACACAGAAAAACAGAAGATGCCAGCTATAACAAAGAAGTAGAAGGAGCAATGGAGGACACTGAAGTTATTAATGCTGGGCTATAGAACTTCATTACAGGTCTATCATCAATGTCATGATGTAACTGGGGAAAGCTGCACATTTCAGGATGTAGGGAAAGCTACAGCAGTAATACAAACAAGCTTACTTTGTCTGTTCTTTATGGAGCCCTGTTCCTCCTGGACTGTACTTTCTGTCACCCGGGCAAAGGCAGTGGCTGTAGCACAATATCCATGATGTACCAGATAGGAAGAGACCATGCTAGGAAACATAAAAAGCAGGCAACAGAAAGAACATCAGTGTCAGTACAAATTCCACAAAAAGTGGGGCCCAAAGAGGGCAGAGGAAACATCTCTGGGACAGCCACATTAACCTGGGCTTTGTTGTGCACACACTGTTATTGTGGTTGGCTTTTGCTTCCCAGTATCAAAGTATGCCAAGAAAAGGTTGGAAGGGAATTGAAGGCACTGCCCATTCGACCTTCATTAAAATCAGGAGAATTGATCTTTACATATTAAGTGTGAAGAATCTGTTCAACCTCCTTGATTCTGAGGCCTCTGCAAGGGGAAGACAGAACAGTAATCTTGCTGCAGAAGTGACCTGGAAATATTCTAGGCCTATATACGGGAAGCCTTTTTAGACATTTGACATGAACTATATACTGCTATAACTTTTTAACAGGTCTGCAGTTGGCTCATAAAACGTGTGTTTTCTTTATTTAAAAAAAAATAGGGATAAAATGTGACCCATTTGGTGAACTTGTCCCGCTTTCATCTAGATAGTCTAGTCAGGAGTAGCAGAAACAACCAAATCTGCATGTCTTCTGCTCAGGGCACACCTATAGAGGAGGTCTGATTTTCCTTCATTTCTTTTTTTGTGATTGGGCAGTATAAAAGAGCATGGCTTTGGGAAAATCCCCACTTTCCCTTCAGCTCTCATCTCTCAACACTAACGGAACAAGCAATGATCAAACCAGGCAGAAAAGCAAGCAGCACATCTGCGCTACCCATCAGCTACAAACAAGGTGCAAGGAAAGCAGATAGCTCCCGTTCGTCCTAAGGTAAGGACCCCCTCTGCTCTTTCAGGGACCCCGAAAACCAGGAGAGTAAGAATGGTGAGCGAGGGATGTCATTTTGCAGCGGAGCGTTATTGTGAATTTAAGGTAAAGGCAATCCAAGCTGCCACTCACTTCTGTAGCATGGCTTGCCATTCCCCTAGCCGGTCACCTATGGGAAACCTTTTGATCGTGCCCTGAATCTTTGCTCGCCACTCTCTCATATAGTCTTCAATGTCGAACACAAATGGCTGTTGCCCAAAGTTGGCATCCACAATCTCTCCGGGTGTCTGGAGCCCCACAGTGGGATATAGATTGGCCTGCCAAAAAAAGAAGCCCAAGTTAAAAAACCCGGGCTCTTTAAGGAAAGAAAGCAGAGACATGGGACATGCGGGGGGGGGGTGTTGCTCCATTTTGGTCCTGCTAGGCTCAAAATGGGGCATAGGGGATCATGTGAGCATGTGCAGGGAGGTGCATGGGTTGCACAAGCATTGTATTATGGACGTGGGCAGATGCACACGATTTGTCATTCATGCACACATGCTTTCGGCACATGAGGACAAAAAGGTTAGCCATCACTACCCTATACTGTACCAATAACCTGTTAGTACATCTTGCTGTACTCAATATTACTTGGTTTTCAGTAGATATGTGCACAATTTGCTTTATCATAGAAATCTGTCACATCATCATTGTCTCCACTCTCTCAATCTCTTGTAGGCCATTTGGACAATCTGCAATCATCTTCATGTTTACCAGTCTTAGAATGTTGACCACAAGGATGAAAAAAAGAAATCCTTAAAGTTGCTGTCTTTCCTCAGCCTGCCCCAAATCCTGGAATAATCTATCCGACTGTTAAAATATGAAGGAGAGGGATCTGAGGCTCATATCTCTTGCATAAAGAAAAAGATCTCTTGCACTCTTCCTTCAATGCTTTGTTTGAATCAGCTTTAAAAGATCTGTAAAGATACATCTTTTTTTCACAAGGCTTTTGCATTGTAGAAAGTTGTTAACTGTTAAATTACTTTGACACTTCCTTTTCTGTTGTGTTTGATCTGCATTTATAACTGTTCATATTACAGTTTTTACATTGGCTTACTTTTTTCTTTTAAAAGATGTAAGCCAACGTAAATAATTACTAGAAGAAGAGCAGCAACAGAAGAAATTATAAACATGAAAAAAGACACTAGACAAGCTTAGATATTCTCACCACAATTTGAAACCAGAAGAAAAATAAAATATTGCTCCCCTTCTGTATCTTTGCGTCATGCTGGGTGCATATGTCACAAATAGTCCAGAAATAAATCTTGCATATAGCTGATATTTGGGTTCATAGATGTCCAGAGCTTAGTTAATATTGTTCATGGAGAGATATTCTTAATGTGAGCAAACAAGCACTCACTGAAGAATGGGAATATACTTAAAGAGTCATGTTTGGTTGAATAAACATCTGATACAGAATTATTCTTTTTAACAAAAGAGAAAAGCATTAGGTTCTAGGACAGTATTTCAATGCACTGTTGGAGATGATTCAAAATATTGGTACTTGGATCTAATTACAGAAATGACCAAAAGATTGGTAAGATTGGTAAGGTTAGAGAAATCAAGTCAGGTTGGTATGTCACTTTACAAACTCTGTGAGGAATCTGAAATATTAAATCAATTAGATTAACTGAAAATTAGTTGAGAAAACGTAAGCTTCACCAGTTGTAGATTGGATTTTGCCCAATTGGTAGGTTAGATCTTCCAGAGAGATGATAAGATGCTTGGTATGAAAAGTGTCCAATGCTATTCCCTTAGAGGAGACAGTGATGTCCCCTCTTCCCCACCACACAACTTGGCCATTTTAGGAAACAATTTGCTGTTCTTCAATCTTATCATTTTTGGAAAGGTTATTGAGAAAGTAGTGGAGTAGCAACTGTCAAAGTCACAGAAGATATGGATTTGTTGAGATCATTTTCAAATAGCTTTTATGCTTGTTACTGTTGATTACCTGTTCTGGCCTGGAGTTGTAAGTGTGTGGTCCTTCAGATCTGTTTTACCTCTCAGCATTTTTCAGTTCCATCAGTTGCTAAGGGATGGGACACATAGTGCCATTGTTATATGATTAGTGTACTTCCAAAATGAGTGATTCCTATTGCAGGAGGAGAGATAACCTTTGAGATTTTGGGCTCTCCGTCGCAGGTTGTTTAAGATTCGGGTGCCCCACTTTTTCTACTGAAGGGGAGGTTTTCCATCAGGAAAGATGTGAGTTTGCAAGCAGCTAAACTCACAGAACACCAAGGACTCCACAGTTCAACCCTATGCTTTGTATATTCTATTCTAAAGCTTTGAATTATCATTAATACACTGAGCAGGAGATGCAGTTGAAGTTCTGTTCCAATAGCTGTAAAATGTGGGGGGTCTGAATGGGGAGGAGCAGGGTTAGATTCAATCCCAGCAAAATAGAAATGCCCAGTGATTGAGACGCAGATAGTTTCCATTAGAATTTAGCATTAGGTCTGGACAGGATTTCAGGCCCCTGTGCAGAGAAGGTCTGCAATCCTCTGGGATTCATGATTCCTGCTGGAAAAATCTATGGAAGACATAGAGCAGTATAACTGCTACCAAAAAATACATGGATTATAAATATAGATATTTTGTAGCATTGTTCCTTATTCCTTTTCCTCAAAAACTTGCTGTTATTTTGGAGCGTTTTCTAATTGGGTGTTTCATTCTCATCCTCTTCATAGCTCTTCATATGTAAAGGAGGACATGTTGGTGTTTGCTTTGTTGTCTGGCTTCAAAATTGTTTAATCAATACAAAAGAGATTATATTGAATGAATTCCATGGAAATCAATAAACACTCTATGTCATGGAAACTGAGTTTTTTGAAGAAATAAAAGTGCAAATAGGAAGCATTTTTTTAAAAAAAAGACAGATTTAAAATGATAATTTATTTTGCAGTAAACTTTATTCTGAAATTTCTGTAATTTTAATCTGATAGGATTAATATGGTAAAGACTATCGTTTTTTGCTTGAAGAAAGCAAACACAAAAGGAAATAATGAAAGGGAAAGAAACCCACCGTCTAACATACATTTTAAAATTTTATTTGAATGCTTGAGCATATATGTTTGTAAATTTTCCCTGCTGTTCTGTATAAAAAGAAGTGGATTGCCATGGCAACCAATGATTAGTTCCACATAATGTATCCATATTCAATGAATACTAAACCTATTCTATTCTCTATTTTAATTATTCTATGACCAAATCTGTTATTTTTATATATTTTTGAAAAGATTAGAAATGTCTGAATATAACGAGCCAATTACTTCCTTAATACATTCGTGTTGCCTGCAATACATAAAGATAGCTAAACATCTTAGGTTGGTTAAAATTGTAAGTTTTAGGCCAATTATCTTAGCCATATTTTGTATAGCTTTCAATAGCCTCAGCTACTTTAGAAATTTTACTCAACATGTATTTATTAAATTATTTTTGTGAATATCTCTTCCCTAAATTTACATTTAAGGTAAAGGTTCCCCATGCACATATGTGCTAGTCATTCCCAACTCTAGGGGCGATGCTCATCTCCATTTCAAAGCAGAAGAGCCAGTGTCTCCGTGGTCATGTGTCTGGCATGACTAAATGTCGAAGGTACATGGAACACTGTTACCTTCCTATCAAAGGTGGCCCTCATTTTTCTACTTGCATTTTTACATGCTTTCGAACTGCCAGGTTGGCAGAAGTTGGGACAAGTAACGGGAGCTCATTCTGTTACATGGCACTAGGGATTCTAACCGCCGAATTGCTGATCTTTCTGATCGACAAGCTCAGCATCTTAGTCACTCAGCCACCATGTCTAATTGCTTTAATATCTATTCTTCTAAATTTTATCATTTTATGAAGATAAAAGTTCCAAAATACATATGAAAAATAACAAATGTGTCCTTCGAAGCTAATATATTTTCTTGTGGCTTGTCAGGCAGTGAGTAGAATGAAGCAACACTTCCATTTTCTCAATCCAATAGAATGGATCATATCTATGGACCTTGAAGGCATTTGAAGGATAAATTAAAATATAAATAATAATTGCAAAGAGAGGATGAATCCATTTGCTCTTATCCCAATAAGCAACCTTGAATTATCCTTTATCATTGACTTCGCTTAAATGTCAGCAACATGTTGTTCACTTGTTGAAACATTTTCACTGGCTTCTGAATATAGCTGTTGGCTATTTTCTTAAACTATATCATGAGCTGGTACTGTGTAACTTCATTTTCTCCCAACCAAATAGCTAAAGGTGAATCTATTATTTTTCATTTGGGGATGTAAAAGAATTGTCATCAATTTCAGCATATTACAGCAGACTTTTTATTTCTTTATTTTTGGGGTAATTTCAAAGGGATTGTATTTGTATGAAGCAGTACATTTTACAAGTCAGACAACAGATAGATATTAATGACCAATACTGAGTTAGATCTGATTTAGTAAAACTGTTGTGTCTCTCCAGAATGAAAATATCCTTTTCCATGCTTACAACTGTGCAGCTCTATTGCATTTGTGAAATTCTCAGGATTCAGCAATAGCCATGATTTAAGGAAGGAGAAGATAATGTGATCCTATTGATTCTTGGTCGATGGTTGTTCTTGTTTGATTTATTAAAAATAACATATTGCTTCAAAGTAAAATATCTACCTTTAGCATTACATATGCAGGCAATGTTTGATGATAGAGTACATTTGGAATGAAGGTCCTTCCCACATACTAGTTGTAAACATACTCTCAAGATTCTGCCTTTACCTAACAGCTTAATATGTCAGTCATTGCCTACATTGTACTGGTGTTTCTTCATATAAAAGCTAGGTTACATGAGAATAAACCTATTCTGACAAGACCAGAAAGGCTTGTATGGTTTGTGTATATTATGGCTCATTTGAGAATAAGAATGCAGCATTTATTTCAGGTTTCATCCAGCCAATATTTAGATATTTTTAATACTAGGAATTTCTACTAGTTTAAAACAGTACCAGTGTATATTCATGAACTGGGATAGGACTTAATAACAAGGTCAGCCAATGGGAGCTGAAACAGCTAGGAACCAGGGCGTGGCTTAGCTCTGCAACTCTGAATCTGTGCTAAGCTCTAAACTAGTCTGCAGCTCTAAACTGAAACTTAAACTGTTCTCCTCCTTTGCCTGTGTTTGCCTGTATTTGCTACCATGTTGGAAAACCAGCTTTTAGTATAGTATATTTATTTCATGTGTTATTATATAAAAAGAAGTTAATGATCCTGCTGAATCAGTTAACTTGTGTGTGCTTTCTAGATGTGATTGCTGCAACAAACACTGACAGATTCAGATTTTCTTTATTATGTTTTATACTTCTTTAGCATGTATCTGGCCAGAAACAAAGGACACTTTCAATGAATCCAAACAAGTTCTGTAAATAAAACAGAATTATGAATGCATAGTGATCATAAAGTTACATTAGGCTACTAAATCTTTTCACATCCACAATTTTGAATATCGAAGTGACCATAACCCTCTAAAAGAGTTGAGCTGTATCAGTATTGTTGAGTCCTCGACTTACAACCTAATTTCATGGGTATCTTTTGGGTGACCTTTTACCTTGTTTTAAATGCTGC
>JAPKID020004112.1:0-11890 GCA_026931265.2 Tropidonophis doriae
AGTTAATTATTAAATTAACAGTAAGCATTGTTAAAATCAGCTTTGTGTCCCAAGCTGTACTTTATTTTGCTATGTTGTTTGATGGCTGGTCTACATTTGCTCCTATGATCACACAGTACGAATTCTGCTTTCTTGAGGTTACGATAAAACCTGTTTATTTGTGCATATGAATAGTAAATCAGTGATTAAATAAGGGCAAGGTGATTGCAATATTAGCCCATAATCCATTGTAGATAAGTCAATGAAATTATTCAAACGCTTTTCAATTACACACCTACACACACACACACACACACACACACATCATGGAAAAGATCAAAAGTTCATATATGGCTGTTGGGATCATTTCAGTCTTATTGGGTCATTAAGATCTAATTAGTACTTAATTATCTAATAGATCTTGATTGTTCTAGGTAAATTACTCTCTACATAATTAATACTTTTTGAAGCATGTTTTTATAATATATTTTTATTAATATTCAGCGCATAGCTGAAACATACAAGGATGCAGAAAAAAGATATTTCCTAAAGATACCTCTTTTACTTTAGCAGTTGTAAGCTTCGATAAAACAGATGTTTTGGAGGGATTACTCATGCAACTCCCTTATAAAACTACTCCAAAAATATCCTATAGAACCACACATAACAGTTAAACCTCACCCAGGCTGAACTTTCTGATATAGTTAGTGGCTATCAACCAAGGACAGCTTACTCTTTTATAAGACTCTTTTCCAGCATGATTCTGGAAGTTCTCCTCATGCCATAAATTACATAGGTAGAATATCTGTAGAGTTTTATGGCTATTAAGATATAACTGTCTAGAAGGAGAAGACCCATCCTTGTCCACCCAAGGACAAGGCAATCCTTGCCTCAGACATTTTTCTTCAATTTCTTCATCACAGTTTTTATTGGGTGAAATAACACTAATTCATTGTTTGAATTGTCTGATTTATATCCTAAATCTAATAATAGTTGCAATAATTTCTTTTCCACATGGAATTGTTTTCAAATATCAAATAAATGCAATATTTTAGTTTGCCATATTTTATAAACTACCTCCCCTGAAATCAATAGAATTTATTAATGAGAAAGAATATTTAGGCTTGGGAGAATGATTAAATGTATCAAATAGGAGATGCGTAGCTTCCCTCACCATACAGCATAAGTCTGTTTGACAATCTTCTCTCCAAATTCTTAGAAAGCCATTGAGCTCCATGACTTTCATCTAATTTCTAAGAGTTTACATGAAAGTCATCAAACTCCAGGGCTACTGGCCCTAATGGCAATGTGGCTGCCTCTGAAGGCCGTCTGCTGATTGTTTAAAGTCAGTTGGTTCCTGTGAGAACCAACTGCTGGACTAGATGGATGAAGGGTCTGATCCAGCAGGAACCTGTTTATGTACTTATATAGAAATTATATCACTTGATTACATTAATTAGGCAGCATTGATTGGAGAGATCCCTTCATTTTATCTTCCTACAGGTAGTAACCATTATGTGAGATAGGCTGCGTTGAAAGAGGCGAACATTAATAACAATTAAAGACACCCAATGAACGGCTAACTATTCAGAAAACAGTTTAAGTACGTTATGTGAATACCATAATAGCTTATTTATATGATAGATATCCTTTTCTAATGCAGGGAATTAAAAAACTGTGGTTCAATTTGGCTTTTTAACTAATACCCCAGCAGCCAAATAATTATTTACAGGTTTGTGGAAGTTGTTTCTATCTGCAAGTGATATCATTCTAGGAGGTAGTTCTATATGAAATTAGCCTAGGTTCCCTATGTCATATGAGGACTTGAGATATGGGTATTTTTGTGTCTTTAAATAGAACTTCCCCAAGGTACATTTAGGGTAATTGTTGACAAACAGCCAGTAAGTAATATCTATAAATACCATTTAGGGAAGGTTTTCCCCCAAATTATCTCTTAAAGTTAAACCTTATGCTGCTATCAGTCTCCTGCTGACTTCTCTTAGATAACCAGCTGCTGTTTATCAGAAGAAATTACTAAAAGTACATTTTTAAACATGTAAACAGTTTTGCCTGACTGGTTCTAGGGGTTCTAAACTAGGAAATTCAGATAGCCATCCTGCCTGTAAGTTTCTGCTTGTTCTAATTTAGAACCAAATATTACCAAATATAGAAACTGTGCTTGTGAGAGATAGCATTTAAAAAAAAAATCCTCTCCCAAAATGACAATTTGCCCTGTTGGTAGACTTGGATAATGATTAGAATTCACCCTGACTGAACTCAATAATGGCCTGTGGGTAAGTGAATGACAAAACAGCCTAATCCTTTATAATCCTTACTAGTTTAACTCAGGTCAGCCGCAATACTGAATTTTTAAACATGAAATATTTGTGGAAAATTTCTACTCCTGTATAATAATATATTTGTCATAACCCACATATATATGTAGGCCATCTGCCCTAGTTTTTGAAAAACTATAGGTGAACTGTATTCTACATAAATACTTTTGCCTTGTATTTTTGTAGATTTCTGTCTTTTTCTTACTCTGTGATTGAAGAACACCAGGTAGCAAATCAAATTCTATTAGTAGTAGCCATTTGAGGAGAAATTACGCTTTTCAAACCACTGAAATGCTCTAAATCTTGTAGTTATGCAGGGCCAGCTGAGAATTAGACTTGTCAAATGTCAAATATGTAATTGCTTTCTTAGCATGCAGATGTTCCTAGGAAATTAGCTTATATTAAGATTCAGGATTACAGAACATGTTTTACATGTGCAGATTATGATCTTTAAGAGATTTTTATTAGCTTTTAAATGAAATTCAATTTATCACAGCAAGATCATATTTGATCAATGTGCTATCTTAACATCATTGGGAAATTTGCTATGGGGAGAAATGATTGTGTCTTCATAATTTTCAACTCTTTGTTCTTATCATATTGCTTAACCTGGCAAAGACATTAGTGAAACTATATCCAAAAAAATTATTCAAGGTAAGAAACTAATTCAGACTTTTTGTTATAAGGCACCAGCCCTCTTTTAGTCAGGAACCAGTTTATGGACAAAGTCTACAACAGCTATTTTTTATTTCAGTGTTGAAAGGTGGCCCAGTTGAAGGAATTTACAAATTGAAGCAGTTCCATATTCATTGGGGTTCCTGTGAAGGCCAGGGTTCTGAACACACAGTTGATGGGGTGAAATATGATGCAGAGGTAAGACCTTCATTAATTTCAAAGTGTCTGTGTGTGTGTTCACTATTTAAAAATATACTGAAAGATATAAGAAATGGATGTTGGGATGGGCCAAATTAATATTTGATGGCAGCTGGAATTCATTTCTAATCAATATTTATTTAGCAACCATCCAGTAACATGGACCACACGAAACATTTTTGCATGTTCTCTATCTACTAATATTATTAGTCTGAAGTCTATGTTAACCTAGTTTTTTTTTAAGTATACTTTAATAGTGACCTACCAGGATAGGATGGGTGATAAAAACCACCCATCCTTTTCTTTTTATAGCAACAACATGAGAGGCATTGAAATGAAAATAATTGAATCTCATTACAACTAAGGGTTCTTAAAAAGAGATTGCTCTAATTTATACTGATTCAAGTTCTGCATCATTATCAAAACTATACAGTATCTCATTCGGAATCTGTATTTGTTCATTAAAAGCATTGTGTCCGAGGTAAAAGAAGGGATCAAATATTCTTGATGAAATATTTTAAAACTAGTGATTTAGTTTCTGCACTGAGTAGGGGTCTTTCCAAATTTCTGTATGATACTTATAGTGGCCATATTACTTTTTATCCTGAGACAAAATTGGTAATGGAATAAAGAATTCTGTCAATCAAGTCCAATAAAATAAAATGCAATTAGTATTGAAAGCTAAAAATGTTATCAGTTTTTGGAGACTTAGAATTGTACAATTGGAAAGAACATTTAGTTTATCAAGTTCAACTTTGAAGGAATCCAAAATAAAATAACCCATAAATTGTGAATTTTTAGGAGGATTAAAGTGAAATCAAAAAAGGCTTTCCAGAAAGTAATTGAGAAATTCTAAGCTATTTGTGGCCTCATGAGTATGTGCCCAAATTTTTGCTGCTAAAATTTGGTGGCAAAATGAGCAATCATTAGTAATGCAACACTATTTTTAATGTGTTTATTAAAAATACATTTATTTTTCATGTTAACAAAAAGTTGCACTGTCAAAATTCAGCAATTTTCCTGCCAAATTTTGGTAGTACACCTTTGGACCATTTGGGAAGTTTTGAACCATTTTCAAAATCAACTCTCCAAATAATTTGTGCCTTTTCTTATGATATCACTACCATTTCACCAATGTCACTGGTAACTCTCTAGAATACAAAAAGTTATTATTTCTGATCCTCATAAAGTTGCTCACATTTGATCTAGCTAATATAGTTGTTCTATATTCATACTTACAGTCTAGGGTGCACTTATTTTACAGCCTGTTGGTCACTACTCAAAAAAATGATACGGAGCTATCATTTTGATGATAAATGCAATGGATACATTACCACTTCTAAGAGGAATTGCCCTGTCTTAGACTCTGTAGGTCAGCCTTTTCCTGTCTGATATTCAGATACTCCTAGTTAGATTGAGAGCCCAATGCAGAGTAACAGCTAGAAGGCCAACAGGTGGGAAAAGTTACTGTATGACACTTAATCCTGTAACTATCAGTTTGAATTTAGTCCAGGAGGAAATTAGCAGTCAATGGACATAGTAGAAAACTAGTGATAGTAAAAGCATTCAAAAATCATTTTTGCTACTGCATTTTGTACTGTTTTTTTCATAGGTCTTGCAATTTTTTTTCATTCTAGCTGATCCTTCTCAAATTTATATATAGTATAGCTCTTGCTTTCATAGAAATGTTTGAATAAGGATTGGCAGTCTGCTCACATATTAGTAATGATCTGAATGGCGTAAGAAGACAGAGTGAGAAATATAGTTGTATTTGAATATTTTATTGCATGGGAAAAGGAACTAACAAACCAGTTCTTTCTTTTAATATCTCTGAAATCAAGAGACATTTTCAGGCTAAAGATTAATATATAATTTATTGAGTCCTCTGTTTAAAGGAAAGACTATTAATGGGGGTTTTCTGTCTTCTGTATTTTTCTTGATTGCAGCTCCATTTAGTGCATTGGAATACAAAATATGGAACTTTTGAAGAAGCTGTGAAGCATCCTGATGGCCTGGCAGTTGTGGGAGTTTTTTTGAAGGTTAGTATCTTTCTATTTCCTTCTGTAATGTTTGTATGTTCAGAATATTTATCGAGCAAGGTGACTTTGTGCTTTACTCAGAAGTGAATTAACTGCCTACGGTCATTCCAGATGTTTCAATGATAACATTGTTCCCTTTATATTAATTTCTACTGAAAACTGAAGAGGTGAGGGTTTTTTTTTTTTTTAAAGAATCTTAATTTTGGAAAGGGTCTAAAAGTCAGGTGGGCACATTTTCTGTTCCACTACAGGATTATCAGAAATTGACTTAATTTATATGCAACAAGATTCCAAATAAGCTGCATGGTTTGCAGAGAAAATAAGCCTTTATGATACAAGTGAGCAAACACATTGCAGAAAAACAGATACTTACCAGTAAAGCTTCTTACCTAAAATTCATGAAGACCCTGACTTAACTGTATTTAACATACTCTTGCAACATATTTTATTCAAATATGAGGTGCAAGTACAAAATTCATATGCACGTGTACCTAATATAACAGTCGTATGAATTTGATGCATCTAATAGATTTTTTTAATTTTTCCTTTTAAATGTATCAGAAGAGTTGAGTTTAAATGGCTCTTCTGTATAAAATAATAAGCAACAAAAATTATGTATATTTGAGCTGTAGTTATGCATATTTTTGTTATACTTCATTGTATATATAGTCATGTCTACATTTTTATGTTACTCTATGTAGAGTTACATTCCATTTCAATTGGCAAATTTGCTTTTCCAAATGTATTTCAGAGAAATGGTAATAGACTATAAATAAAGTCAATATTGTTTTAGGAGCTGAGTATTGATTTTCTTTTGGAATTAATATTAACTTCTTGGAAGGAGGTTAGAGGGCCAAATTTATAAGGCTTCTTCAGTTGATAAATTACATAAACATATGCACATGGGCACAAGGCATAACTCAAGTTTCTCTTTATCCTTTTATTTCACAGGTTGGAAGTCCCTGTCCTGGACTACAAAAAGTTGTGGATACACTAGATTCCATTAAACACAAAGTAAGTGCTTATTTTTCTTGGTAGCCAGTAATATCAGATCAGTTAATTTTATTATTCTTTGAAAAAACGTTACTGTACGGGGTATGTGTGAAATAAAATTGCATTTAATTTGTATTTTAAATGGCAATGGTTGCTTAACTATATCTTGTTTATAATGCTATATTTAATCATAGCAGACATGTTTACTTTTCATTTCCACCTACATATATTAAAAGCTTTTGTTTATTTGGTATCCGTCAGGGAGGAGGTAAAATAGCATATACTCTTTATTACTATAGTTTAAGTATGGGTTCCGACAGTCACTACTTCTGGTTTGCTTGTGCAATACGAATTGCTCTGCACATGTGCAGAAGCAAAAAAAAATGGTTGTTCGGGGGGATGGCAGGCCTGTGTTGCTGCCGCTTCCAGTGACCCAGGCCACCAAACAACCACTGGTTCGGCTGAACCAGTCCGAACTGGTAGGAACCCATCACTGCTATAGGTGCATTAAACCATATTTATAAAACAATATCTTAGCATACATTTTATCATGGTCTTCAACTCCCAGAATTTCTGATTGAAAAATTCTGGGAATTGAATTGAAATCTATTTGTGTTGCCGAGGTTCAGAAACACTATACTGAATTGTTTTATCAAACTTCTCTCTTCTAGGAGAAAGAAGCTAACTTTACCAGCTTTGATCCCACTGTTCTCCTACCTGCCTCTCTTGACTATTGGTCTTACCCAGGATCACTGACCACACCACCCTTGCTTGAATGTGTCACCTGGATTGTTCTGAAGGAGCCTGTAACTGTGAGCAAAGAACAGGTAAATGTATTTGCTTCAAACATTGTACTCCTCACCTTTTGCCACTAGGAGTTACTAATCTCCCCTCTAATATCTAAGCAGAGAGCATGGGCAAATGGTTTTTCCAATCGAATTTCACAATGCTAGACTTAGCAACATGAAGCTGCTTTTGCTCCTATTTCACATGGATATGGATATACGGGGACACACACACACACACACAAACACACACACACACACACACAAATACACACAATGTATGGCTATTGTAGGCTTTCAATCTTGTATACTTACGTTAGAAGTGCTTTCAGGTGTGGTTGGCTCAGTGTGATTTTGCATGATGGCATGGATATTAAGTGTTTTTATTTGCTGAAATGTTTATTTTTATTTGTTTGTTTGTTTGTCAAACATGTACAAGATAACAAGTATAGGTATGAACATAAACATGAACAAAGGAAGTAAATACAGGTAAATGGGGACAGTAAGACAGGGACAGTAGACACACT
This sequence comes from Tropidonophis doriae, assembly GCA_026931265.2. Classification (NCBI taxonomy): domain Eukaryota; kingdom Metazoa; phylum Chordata; class Lepidosauria; order Squamata; family Natricidae; genus Tropidonophis; species Tropidonophis doriae. The sequence continues at coordinate 7,533 of JAPKID020004112.1, forward strand.
GGTGCACTTATGCATGCCCGCTTTAGGGACTTCTTAAGAATGGTCCACTTAAGGTGAAGTCCACTGTAGATAGTTTGAGAGTAAAGCTGTGAGGTTTGAAGCTGTAACAACAGAGCCGGTAGAGCATTCCAGGCGTTGACCACTTGAAGGTTGAGAATTCAATCCTAGGTAATGGCAGATATTTCTCTCAGGACACAAAGAAAAAATAACAGCTGTGAACTCCATGTAGGAGTCAGGAAAGGCATCGAGTCAGTAATCACTTAGCTCCACCGAGTTGCCCAAAGTCAACTAGTCCCGAATTAAGGGTCTTTATTTTAACTGCTTTGTATTATTTTGTAACCTTTTATTATATTGGAAGCTACTCAGTCACTGTATCAGTGGGATGGGAGATATAAAAAATTAATACATGCATACAGGTAGTCATCAATTTACGATCATAAAACAGAAAAATATCTGTTGTTAAGTGAAACATTTGTACGGTGAAATTTGCCCCATTCTATGACCTTTCTTGCTACAGTTGTTAAGAGAACCACTTTAGCTAATAAGTTAGTAACCTAGTTGTTAAGTGAATCTGACTTCCCCATTGACTTTGCTTGCCAAAAGGTTGCAAAAGTTGCTCACATGACTATGGGACACAGCAATTTAGTCATAAGTATGAACCAGTTGCCAAGCATCTGAATTTTGATCACCTGATCATGAGGATTCTAAAAAGGTTGTAACTGTGAAAAAGCCCCTAAGTCACTTTTTTCAGTGCTGTTGTAACTTTAAACAATCACTAAATGAACTATTATAAGTCAAGAACTTCCTGTACTTAATTCTCCTAAAGGGCAGGTGGGAATGTTGATTAAGCAGCAGCTGAAGATTGTGATCAGAGCTTTTCCTCAGCTTTGCCTACTACTCAGTTGTGGACCTTTTTTTGCACAAAACACCAGTGGTGAAATTCAAATTTTGTTACAACTGGTTCTGTGGGTGTGGCTTGGTGGGCGTGGCAGGGGAAGGATACTGCAAAATCCCCATTCCCTCCCCACTCCTGGGGGAAGTATATTGCAAAATCTCTATTCCCACCCCACTCTGGGCCAGTCAGAGATAGTTTTTGCCAGTTCTTCTAACTACTCAAAATTTCCACTACCATTTCTCCAGAACCTGTTACAACCTGCTGAATCTCTGCTGTGTTGGCTAAAAATGATTCCTGAACAAGTTACTTTACTATAGATGTCCAAATAAAGAGTTTGCTCTAAATCATTTTCCCACAAATTCGTGGTGATTTTGTTATTGGTCTGTAAAATATTAAGAAAATTAGTATGTTTTTCTGAAGGGAAAAATGTCAACTAAGAAGGCAATCTAAATTAGAAACATTAGTGAAAACAATTATTAAGAATAAAATTAATGCAAAGAGTAAACTTCAGTGCCTTTAGCTTAAACCAGAAGCATCTCAACTTACAGATTTAACTAAAATGGTATTATTATTAAAATCTTCATAACATGTGATGTGCATGTCTAAGCATTTATGAAATTGAAGCTGATTTAGAATAAAAAGAATAAGGCTTTGTTTTCCACTCAACACCATCCCATTTATGGCTGCTGAAAAACAGCTGATCTAAGAAGTCAGAATTCAGATATAAAACCATAGTTAAAACAAGCCAACATTTGTAAATAAATCATCCTGGTACCAAAATCTGCTTTACTGGCAGAAATAAAGTACTGTGTGCAGGGGATTAAACATTTTTTACTGCCAGTTCTGTGGGCATGGTATGGCGGGCATGGCTTGGTGGGCATGGCAGGGGAAGGAGACTGTAAAATCTCCATTCCCTCCTAATCTGGGACTCGGGAGGCACAGAATAGATGGGGGCAGGGCCAGTCAGAGGTGGTATTCACCAGTTCTCCAAACTAATCAAAATTTCCGCTACCAGTTCTTCAGATCAGGGTCAGAACCTGCTGAATACCACCTCTGACTGTGTATCTTTTTTGGGATTGAACTTCCCATTATGTCAACTCAAGAAAGAAACAATTTCATTATTGATTAGAAAATACAGACACTCTTTGCAACTCTCACAAACTAGGGAACCTCAGGACACAAAGTCCTTTTTTGGGGTCTGGGTTGGGTAATCTAAGCCTAGAACAGATCTTGAATTCTGGGGGCAGCCTGTTTTTCTGCTAACTTTGCTTTCTTCGCCACACCTCCCAGTTGCCTGAGGCAAGAACATTCTAAACATCAACCTGCTTACAGTTTATCCTCCAGGTACTAGTTTAGCCATGTGTGATACAGATACACATCAAAACCACACTACGATGAAAATGGAGCCTGAAGGAATAAGAGTCCGTCTTACCTGGCACTAGTCCTAGCTTTGTTCAGAGCTTTGCTGAGAACCAGGGATGGTGCTGACTGGCGTCTTTGGGCCAAGCTCTTCATTTTCTGCTGGAACATCAAAACAAAATTAAACCTGAGCATTTTTAAATTTTATTGTATTATTAAACTTCTAGGCAGCCCATTATCGTCGGGGCGACTCTAGGAGACATTTTTATAATATGGAAGGAAAGATCTACAAATGCAAAGAAACAGAATCGGTTCCATTTGGAGATCATTTGAGACAGACAAATAGAAAATCTTTCTCAGTCCTAAGAACAGGAGAGGACAATTTTTTAGAATACTACAAATTATCTAGATCAGAAGCAAAAGGTGCAGACCATAGTACCCCCACTGTGTTCTTGACTACCTTATTTTCAACTGGGGTAGCTCAATTCTGCTCCATCGATTTTAAAACTACAGCTTCCCAGGAATATCACTGTTTTCATAATCTGTTTCTGGATCCAATTCAAGAGTGTCTAGCACAACTTGCCACAGTCAACTTACTGCGGCCAACGCCCCTGGAAATCAGCAAAAAAGGTCACAAATTGCTATCATGGTACCACAGGATGCTACAAGTGGTTGTAGATGCAAGCCATTTGCCAAGCACCTGAATTGCAATTACATAACCGCAGGAGTGGTACGATGGTTATATGTGTGAACATAGGTCACTTTTTCCAGGGCCACTGCAACTTTGGACTATCGTTAAATGAATGGTTGTAAATCGAGAACTACCTGTATGTCATTGCCCAGGTTAACAGGTTAACAGACTTGGAAGGGACCTTGTAAGTCTTCTAGTCCAACCCTCCCCCACCCCAAGCAGGAGACCCTACCATTTCTGACAGATGGCAGTCCAGTCTCTTGAAAGCTTCCAGTGATGAAGCTCCCATAACTTCTGAAGGCAACTTCTGTTCCATGGGTTGATGGTTCTCACTGTCAGAAAAATTCTCCTTATTTCCTAGTTGAATCTCTCCTTGATCAGTTTTCATCCATAATTCCTTACCTGGCCTTCAGTTGCTTTGGAAAATAGGTTGCCCCCTCCTCTTTGTGGCAGCCCCTCAAATACTGAAACACTGCTATCATGTCTCCCCTGGTCCTCCTCTTCACTAGCATAGCTATGCCGGGTACTTGCAACCGTTCACTGTATGTTTTAGCCTCCAGTCCCCTAATCATCCTGGTTGCTCTTCTCTGTAATCTTTCTAGAGTCTCAACATCTTTTTTATAGTGTGGTGATCAAAACTTGAAGTATTTGAGACCACCTGCTCAAGTAGAATCCAAATCAAATCAAACCTTTTTTGTCAATGAACAACATGTGTACAGTGAAATTGAATGAGCTTCTCTTGGTGCAGCCCCCTCCCCGCCCCAAACACAAAACACATCTCAATAACTCAATAATAAATGAAAGAAATAGAATCCCTAAACCCAAATAAGTAATAACTAACACACATTCCCATATACCTATAAGTATGTAACATTATATTGTATTACATCGGTATGACCAAGTTGCGCTTTGCGCTGGCCTCCCAAGTCTATCATATTAAACCTAATTGTGGTGTTATGTTGCGTTCAGAAGTCTGAGAGCCCATCCGTCCATTCAATACAAACAGGCCAAAAAGGAATAATATAGATTCTACCCTCTGACCAAAAAGGAATACACTATTGTGGATTCTACTCCACAGGAAGACGGGAGGACTGGGACAGCAAAGGCAGGCCTTCTCAGTCAAGGTCTGGGATAGCCTGTCCATCAAAAACAAGAAAATATCCTCTCTACACTACTGCCACTCAGAAGGGTTGTCAAGACATCTTTGTGTAAGGTATTAAAAAACAGAGTACAGATGACCAAGAAATGGCTGGTTTCAAGACTGGCATCTACTTTAAAATAACTAAGTTTTTTTTAATGAGTTTATGCACTATCTAATAAAATGAAATTCAATGGCGAAAAGAGTAAGATTCTACATTTAGGCAACAAAAATGAAATGCACAGGTACAGTATAGGTGGTACCTTGCTCAATAG
>JAPKID020004113.1:0-11889 GCA_026931265.2 Tropidonophis doriae
ATGTTGCCCATCTCACAAGATGAGACTCTAGGCTATAAACAACAACAAAATATAAAATATTAAGCATGTAAAAACCATCCTATTAAAATGTTTTTTTTAAAGCATAAGAATATACAAGACACACCTGATGACATATCCAGTCTTGAGGGACTTCGAGAAAACATATAGGGATGGAGTTGACCCCATACTTGGTACAGGTAGTTCTCGACTTACAACCACAATGGAGCCCAAAATTTCTGATGCAAAATGAAACATTTGTTAAGTGAACTATGCTCCATTTTATGATCTTTCTTGGCACCATTGCTTAATGAATCCCTCCAGCCATTAAGTTAGTAACACCCCATTGACTTTGGTGGCCAGAAGGTTGCAAAAAGGTGACCATATGATCTTAGGACACTGCAGCCATCATAAATATGTTGATCACATGAATTTTGATCGCATGACCATGGGGATGCTACAACGGTTGTAACTGTGAAAAACAGTCCTAAGTCACTTTTTTCAATGCAGTTGTAACTTCGAACGGTCATTAAATGAACTGCTGTAAGTCAAGGACTACCCATATGCAATCCGAATCATCTCAACCATTAATAACATTTCAAACACAGGTTTTCTTAAAAAGTCTTGTAAGATCCAAACGTCCTTACCGCTATCATATCTACCCATTCTCGTACATTAAGAAAGCTTTTTTCACAGGTAACATCGTACAGTAGAAGCACTCCATCTGCTCTTCTGAAGTAAGACTTAGCAATACTTCGGAACCTTTAAATAATAAAGTTAAAAATTTGCTGTAGTTCTTCTATCCCACTTTTCCCCCCCTTAGTCTGTAGATCAGGTTAAATTCAGTAGATTAAAATCAAACATCTGATCCATAAAGATGGCAGGGAAGTTTAACTTTAAAGTTGAACTTTAAAGAACCAGTGCTTTAAGAGACCAATGGGCCACTACTTGCCAAGGTATAAATACCAGGTGTCCTGTAATTGTTCCAGGTTTCCGGCGTCATGATATAGCCAGCTGGCTCCATCTCTGGCTATTGGGGGCGAGTCATTAGCCCCCGTGGAAAGGTTCGCAACTTGGGTGTCCTCCTGGATTCTCGGCTGTCCCTGGATGACCATGTGACAGCCGTGGCCAGGGGGGCTTTCTATCAAGTCTACCTGATACGCCAGTTGCATCCCTTTCTAGATCGTGACGCCCTATGCACAGTCACTCAAGCCCTCATCATATCCCGACTGGACTACTGTAATGCTCTCTACATGGGGCTCCCCTTGAGGTGCACCCGGAGGCTCCAGCTAGTGCAGAATGTGGCTGCGCGGGGGATTATGGGAGTTTCTAGATACTCCCATGTAACACCTCTCCTGCGCAAGCTGCACTGGCTGCCTGTGGCCCTCCGGGTGCACTTCAAGGTGCTAGTAACTATCTTTAAAGCGCTCCATGGCTCGGGACCTGGTTATCTGCGGGACCGCCTCCTACCACATACCTCCCTTCGACCTGTCTGCTCCCACAGAGAGGACCATCTGCCGGACAATGCCGGCTGGCGACCCACAGGGGAAGAGCCTTCTCTGTGGCAGGCCCTGCCCTCTGGAACAACCTGCCCCCCGACCTTCGCACCATCATGGACCTTCTCCTCTTCCGTTGAATTTTAAAAACACACCTATTCCATGTTGCTGGCCTAGCATAGCTTTCATGATAGTCCCAATTATAATAATTTTAATTGTTTTTAAATATATGTTTTAGCACAGACCCATTGTATTTAATGTATTTTTAACTTTTATATTATCATTGTATTTACTACTTTTTTATTCTTTCTGTGCACCGCCCTGAGTCCCTTTTGGGAGATAGGGCGGTATAAAAATCCGATTAAAGATAAAAGATAAAGATAAAATGCCTTATCATTGTTAGCCATTTGCTATGGCATTCTAAAGCCATTTTGGCATTCTCCAAAATGTACTAGATTTCCTGACATTGTTATGGAGATTCTAATATTACCAATTTACAGGACAGCACCCAAACGTAATTTTCTAATACAGGACTTTTATTTCAAATAAAATGAGATAAATTTAACTAACCTCTCTTGACCAGCAGTATCCCAAAGCTGTAGCACCGTAGGTTCTCCATCAACAATAAGTCTCTTCATTTGAAAGTCAACCCCTTAAAATAAATAACATCCTTTAATGCACTGCATAGCCATCCTTTAATTCAATGAAGGTTAAGAATCTGGAATTTATCTATAGGAATAAACCTAAAAATATAACCAGAGTTTAATAAATCAGATTATTGAGAATTCTGGGGCAAGAACGGGAGTTCACCCCATCACACAGTACTTAGATCTTGAACTGCCAACCTTCAGGTTGACAAGCTGAGTGTCTAAAATGACAAAAAGACATAATAAAGTAGAAAACTGTGTTGTACCATCTGACTAGTTGTCCACTTCCAAATATGAGAAATAACTTCCCCCTCACAGAATCAAGTCTTTGACTCTGCTTCCAACAGATGACATTTGCCCATCAGTCTGGAGCTCAATAAAGTTACTGTCCTGACAATGTTGGCACTAAAAGGACAACTGCAAATGAAAATGCCCCTTTGGGAGCATCTTTTAGGAGATCTTTGAGCTGAAGATCTCAACATTTCATTTTCATGTGCAGGTAGGTTTTTGAAGAAGGGTAAACCGAGGCTGCTAGTTATTGTAGCTTGAGATTGGGGGGGGGGGGGGAGGACAGCGGGAAATAAATAATCTGGCAGTAAGCATGCCAGTAGAGGGGGCATGCTGCGGACCCATTGGCAGTTGCTTGTCCTGTTATTTTGGATTCTTTTCTGCTGATTTTCAGATTTATAACTCTGTAACAGCCCACTACGATATTGTCTACATTCTACAGGGCAACGTCTAATCTGCTGTTCAGTGCAGGAATCCAGTAAATCAATCCCAACAAGTGAATATTTAATCTGCACTGAAAACTCCAACAAATTGAAATCCACCACTGTTCCAGCAGATTGTCCCAGTGTTCAACTGTTCTCTCAGGAAATTCTCAGATTTTGTATCAAAATAATATAGTGTCATAATCTCCATCTCTTTGCCATTTTACTGACTGCCCCTGTTTCCCTTTTAACTTCAGCAGAAGTTTTGAGATAGGTCAGGACAAAGTCACATATGATGTCTTATGAAAAAAGTCAAATGTAGAGGTGATGAAAGACAATATTATAATCAAAACATGGTATCTCTATTTTGACAGGAAAAATATCTTCAAAACTCATCTATTAGCTCAAGCAATTATGGGTGCCCTAGAAAAAGAAAATATAAAAAACATACCCAGAGTTGCACTGGTATTCCCTCGAAATTCATTTTTACAAAGCCTCATAAGAAAGCTAGATTTTCCAACAGCTGCATCCCCAGCAAGAACTATCTTGTAGGCCTTGTCTGAGCTTGGGTATCTGGAATTGCTGTGCATAGAATCGACCTAATATAGCAAAACATGTACCATATAGATAACATTAAAATAACACTAAACTTTAATTCAGCATTCTTATTTTAAAACACATGTCAGACTGTCCACGCTAAGCCTGGAACACTGGAGCAACAAATAGCATGTGTATCTGTCCTGTTTTCTTGAAAATAAGACCTCCACAGGTTATAAACCCAATCGGGCTTTTGAACGCATACTGAAGGATGCAAGGCCTTCCTTGTTAATCAAAGCCTTTTTTCCAGGCGAGTGATTCAGTTCTTTTAAAGCTCACTTAAAGATGTGGCTGCTTTAATAAATTACAGTATGCAATTAAAACAGAGAAACTCTAAAAAAAAAAGAAGAAGAATGTCTTAGCTGAGCTTGTACTAAGAAATGAGCTGTTTTTTGCTCATTTCTGCCATCCCCAGCCCCCAGGAGCTCTCTGGAAGCCTCCATAAGGGTATGCGCGTGGCCATTTTGGTGAAGGGGCGGGGTTTCAGGAGGCAAAAAAATGCTCTATTTGATGTATAAGACACACCCAGATTTTCAGTCTCTTTTTAGAGGAAAAAAGGTGTGTCTTATACTCCTAAAAATACGGTAGGAATCTATTTTAGATCACTAGGACATCTAGTTCCTTATACTGTATGGATTTATAGCAGTTTATTCTTGTTGGATAGAAATACCAGAGCCAGAGGGTAAAAACAAAATGAATGAAATATAAATATTCATTTCCTTTACTCAACTCTATTGACATTCCTGCCAAACTAATTTACTACCCTTGGGCATTCCAACAGAAAGACCATAGCTCTAAGAAAATTTGTTTTAATTTGTCCCATTTATAGAAAGACAAGAAATTATGAAATATTTAGAATATTTGACGAAGTAATGGTTCTTCTTATAGAGATGGGCATGGTATTCAGATATAGCTATTAGCAGTAACCTTTTGTAATTGTATATCTTTGGGATTACCAATTATTGCTTAGTAGGATGGCTGTATATTGGTTACCATGCTGTACTTAATAGTAAAATATAACTTAATAATGCCATATAAAATATGCAACTATTGTTATATTGCAGCTTTAGTGACATCTCTAGCTTTTTAAAGATATTAGTTTGACATCTATGTACATATCTGTATACAATATTTTTATTCAAATATGTGATTGAAAGTTCTATGTTAACATTTTTAATGGTAGATGGAGGGGAACAGTATGATCAGGAGAGTACCCATGATGCAAAAAAGATTAGTTTACCTCTCAACCAGAAGAGGGCAGTATATACAAATATATCAAAGAGATCTTCAAACAAAGATATACTACAGATTTGCCTCCTTTCCTGATACCTGTTTCATAAAACATATTTTTGAACCAATACACAGGCTTTTTTAAAGACAGCATTGCTGTATTTGTTCACTTTCAGCTCTCAGCTCTTTTAGTTCAAAGAAATAAGGATGGATTACAAAATGGATTTGAATAGCTACATCTTCTGTTTTTTAAAAAACATATTTGCATCAACAATGTGAGCTTATTATTTAGTTTTACATATCTATTTTTAATGATATATTGGGAGTATAGGTAGACATGAATCACAGAAGACACTCAACACCTCACTATGGTATTTTAGTGTTGTTGTTTTTTCTTTCTGAAAGTGCAATTTTAAAGCTCAATGCAGTTTATATACTTGCTTCAATGGCAATATAAAATCTCTGGCTTTTGTTCTACAATTTATCACAGAACTGCAAATCCTTAAATTACAAAAAATATCTTCAATTATAAATATTTTTTTCCAAATCAAAAGAAAAACAGATAGCACAATCCCAGTTCTACTACTCAATTTATACTGCAGCAAGCTACATTCTATTTCTCCAGCCTAAATATAGCAGCATTTATACAAAAAAATTAATAGTGCTTGAAGTGAAGAGAGCAAAGGCATGAATATTTCACCCAAATCACATAGAAACAGCAATCAGTAAAATGACAGCTCAGTGAAATATGACTTTGCCAATCCTTTAGATAAATCTTTGTTCTTTGGACAGTGGTTTATTCCCTTCAAGTCACAGCCTTATCATAGATGCCATCTATTTTTAGCATTACCTGCAATGTAGGTGACAGAGGCTTGTCATGTTTATAGTAAGCAATGGATTTTTTTAAATATCTCCTGCTATATAACAGGCCTCACCAAGAACAATAAAAGTTACTAGAACTGAACAAAAATTGTGCTCCCATGAGATTATCTACAGTGACAGAATATAAAATGTTCCTCATTTAAAAAAGCAGAAAAATATATCGACATCCCTAAGAGAGTAAATACAATGCAAATATGTAAAAAGGAAAGTACATATAACACAGAATATCACAAGGAATATTCCCCACACCCCCAGTGGACACATGCTACATATTTCTAAAATAAAAAGTCCTAAACTATCAAATGTTTTGATGATTGTCCAACTATTTTGGAGGTGATCCAGTGCAAGATATTGTACTATCTACCTCTTTTAATAGTAATATTTGCATAATATAAGCATATCCACACCAAAGTCTTCTTCTTCAGCCTATTTTACAACCCACTCTGGATGTAGTAATTAATTTTTCTCATCTAAGGCATATTTTATTTAAAATCATGATTTAAAGAAGACACTTTAACTGGCTAAGTTTTCATATCACATTTAGTCACAGTACACAAACTACAATATCTAGATTCTCACATATTAAGCCAATCTCAAACAAACCAAATGTAACTAAATATGCTGCACAAAGCTATGTAAATGCTTCTAAACAAATGCTTTGCAGTGGATGAAAACATGTGCATGTATTTTCTGAATTATTAACATAGCGTTTTATTTTGAAGAATCACATGAAATTGTATTTTAATTTTAAAGTCTCGCACAGGTCTATAGGATAGAGAAGTATGTACCAAATATGGTCCATTTTTTCACAGAAACTTTGACAATATTTGTGGCACCAATGATATAATTAGGGAGCAATTCATAAACTGGCCATCAGCCAGTTGAGTGACTTTTCAGGACAATGTTTTCCTATCCAGTGGGACAATGCAAAATATTCTGATACATCCACAAAAAGTTGAAATGGTAGGTGTGGGTAACCTGTCATTGAAGTTATAGCAATATGGAATTGGAAGAGCACGTTTAGAATATCAAAACCTTTAGTCTATATCAGTGATGGAGAACATATGGCACGCGGAGCCATTTATCAGGGCACATGAGGTGTTGCCCTGTCAGCTGGCCAGCGCGGATGCACATGCTAGCCACCTGAGTTCAGCATTTGTTAAAGCCATTTTTTGCCCTCCCCAGGCTCCAGAGGCTTTACAGGAACCTGGGGAGGGCGAAAACAGCATGCAAAAAAGGGGAGAGAGCCTGTTAAGTGTGCATGCGCACTGGGGGTTCAGGCATTGCATTATGGGTGTGGCACGCAGCACATGACCCCCCCCTGCGCTCAACCACAATTTTTAAACTGTTGGAATTAATTATATGACCTTATTTTTGTGTGTTTTATACTTCAATTCAGATATTATATCTGATTCTGTCAGTACGGATTAAGAAGGTTTCAAAAAACATGGACTAAGTTCAGGGCAATTAGGCTTATAAAAGTAGAAACTAAGTATTATGATCAGAAATTTAAGCAACTGGAAATACTTAAGTCCTGAGAGAAAAAAAGATTAAGAGAAACTACATTTGAACTCTTCAAATGGGTTACCAAAGAAGAAGATCAGGGCTTGAATTATGATGCTGGAGGTTTAAATTCTATTCAGAGTAAAGAAATATTTCATGTTTCTATCAATTTGAGATTCTAATCCTTCTCATACATCTTTCTCATTACAATTTCTTGTTGGAGTATTATAAATTTTCAACCCATATTTCATCTGCAGAATTTTCATCCCTTATTGCATCTGCTTAGAGGTACCCAGATTTTACTAAGATGTGCAGGAAGATCTATCAAGTGAATGGGATGATCATTTGGCCAAGTCATTTTGTGAATAAAAATAATTGTATTTTCTCTGAGTTGGACGCTAGATGGGCAGGAATTGGGATGACAGAAGCAATATCTTGCAGTATCACCCAGAAGGTTTGGGTGCCCATGGATAGGATCCTCTGTGATGTAAGCACTACCAATTGAGAACTTGATCCTTGTCTCTTCTGACTAATTAAAGCAGCACATAAGACAATGGATCAAGACCACGGTCAACATTTAATTGCAGGAGGAATATATACAGTTGCCTTGAGAAAGGCACTGGTCTGCCCTCTCTTCAGGATGTTTGGTTTGGGATGCAATATTATCCACAGATTCCTTATCTTTGGAATAATTACTCCCTGAGGAATGAATGTGTCTTAGTATTATGGCCTTCTGGAGAATAATTAAAGTTTGGCTTTTATGTTAAGCATTTAGCAATTAAGCAACTAGAGAAAAATCCATATAATTATTGCTTGTATTTGTATGTACCGTATGTAAATAAATAAATACATGCATGCATGTACACACAAACACAATTAGAGAGAGAAACAATCAGCATATAAGCACTGTAAGTGGTCACGCACATAACTGACCCAGACCCTGCCTGATTCCTTAACTGATACAGCTCACAGTATGTCTGTTCTGTTGGCCATAATGGGCAAGATAATGGGTAGGGAAGAGGACCCTCAAATAATCTGTGACAATGAAGGGCCTTACAAATCATTAACAGCATCTTAATTTTACCCAGAAAAATATGGGCATCAAAGAAGCTTATGGATGTAATGTTCAGTATGCCGTCACTTAGAAATGTAGCTTTTTTATTAAAATCAGTTTTATATTGATGTTAACTTCTTGTTATTAATTGGCAGGGGACTGAATGTATTGTGAAACAAAATTATGAAGTTATGGCAAAACCACAAAACAATGTTAATAATATCTAAATATATCTTAGGGGTTTTTTTAACAGAAATTTTAATCCAGAACAGAACTTCCTACAAAGAACTTCCTATACATAAGTATGGTCATACCAACTCTGAAATCCTCCTGGCCGAGGTGAGAGCCATGAGGAAGGCTACCTTGAAGGTTAGGAGTCTGAGCCTTGAAAGTTAGGAGTCTGAGACTGATCAATTTCAATTGTTTGAACAGTGGCAAAGTGAGAGTTTGAAAGACAATAGATGGGTACTTATGGATGACAGGTGGCCAGAAGTTAGTTGCCCCTTTTACACAACTGTGAACTCATGGGTGCTGTGAGAGGGAACCAATCTCTCTACCCAATGGTGGAAAGGGCAGCCACCTGCTTCCGAAGAGTGCTGGAGCAAGTCCTTTGTTGAGTCCGTGTTGGAGAAAGTCCAGGACATGAGAGATGGAAGCCAAGAGAGTTGATGCATGTAATGTTACACCATTTGCTAAATGAGGCCCAGGTTGCATCATGTATCTGGTTCATAGATGCTCATCCCCAGAGAAACAGCCTCTGGTCAGGAGGTCCCTCTCAAGTGCCAGACAGTTAACTGGAACTACTGAGGGTCCGGGTGGTCTAGCACGCCCTGACTGAGAGAGACCCTGTTGTTGGGAATTCTCCAGTGGCTTGATATGGACAGGTTGATGAGGGTAAGGGACAGACCTTCAATAACTGGAAGGTAGTATTTTCTTTTTATCCTTGGCCTCAATAAGGACTGGATCCAACGCCTCTCTGAAGAGGTTCCCTCCCTTGAAAGAGGACAATGATAGATGCCATTTTGAACACATGCTACCTTGCCAGCGGCAAAGCCAGGCAAGCTGCCAAGATATAACATTGGAAGCCAATGCCCTAGAGGCAAATGTGTTGGTGTTCAGTGTGCCATCCGTTGAGAATTCAGCAGCCGCTGCCAACTTATTAATATCCTGGCACAGCCTAGTGTTTTCTGGGGGGATCCTGGCTAATATTTGATGATGCCACAAGAGGGAAGCGTTATTAAAGAATGAGGCTGCCGTAGCCCAGGCAATGGCCAGGTGGGTCTTGCAGAAAGAAGTTTCCATCTTCTTATCCTCAACCTTCAGACCTTCCATGAAGTCAGAGGGAATGAGGGACGAAGATGTAAGAGCTGCTATGGGAGCATCAACCTTGGGCCATTGAAGCAGCTCATCCAAGTCAGGAGCCACAGTAGAAAAACGCCTGTCAGAGCCACTAGGTGAAGTGATTGAGCCTGGCTGAACCCATTGGCGCTGGATGACATACTTAAATAACTGAGGGGAAAGAATGGTCTTCTGACCAGCAGTTGACTCAGTGAACAACTGTTCACCCGGATCCTGAGGCTCCCTATGGGGAGAAGAGCCTCTCGCCCCACCCATGTTGGTCACGGCTGTGGCCTTATATAGGAGGGGCTTAAACAGGGACTGGTGAACAGACCAGTGAAGGCGGGTTTGTTCAGGGCTAACCCCTCATCCTCAAACAGCTCGTGGCCATCAGCTTCTCCTTCCTTTAACATGGAGTCCTCACTGAATGATGGAAAGAATTACTTTCCTGCAAGCCCAGTTGATGTCCAGCCAACCAGTGGGTCAGGTGAAAAAGACGCCCATTGGCTTCTGCAATAGAAAGTGGCCTCAACCCCTTGAACAATGGCCTCAGCTATGTAGGCATACATTTCCTGCATAAGAACAGAGCTGGGACCCGCTGGGTGTGTGTGAAGAGCCTCTGCTGGAGAGGTGGGCACAAGGACCAACTGTCAACCTCCAAACCTCCCTCTGCTGCAGGAAAGCAACCAAATGGAGTAAGTTTTCCTTGAAACAAGCCGCCTGTAACATAGAGGATCCTGGACAGCATCTGGAGAAAGATCATGCTGCTGTCTATCAGGTGAAGTAGATGGAGCTAAAGCAGCTGCAGAAGTACTTGCTTGGCTCAGCGAAGCCTTTTAGCCCTTGGCAAACTGTTTCTCCAATGCCTTCTGACACTTGGACAAATGCTTCTCAGGGGCAGTAGATGGCTTCTTATGAGATGCCTTGCTTGGTCTATCAGTCTATCAGCCATGAGGAATGCAATGTGTCTCTAGGGCAAGGGACCAATCCCCTTAGATGTTATTCTCCATGGTGAAATAAAGTGGAAGGAAGTGAGTGTCAGAAGAATGCTAGAGCCCAAAGATATGACCAAGCTCTTGGACAGTGATTGCAGGGTAGGAGTAGGTGGGAGCAAAATATAATGTTTTCAGCTGCTTAGGAGCACCTAAAGCCCAGTTCAGGCTCTTTGCTTAGGAGGCGGAGGAAGAGATATCACAGAAATAGCTAACTGTCTAATTCCCTGCAAGCAGGCCTCAAAATTGTGATCAAAGCTCCTTTCCTGTGCACTGTCCTGAGTCCGCTGGGGAGATAGGAGTGGTATAGAAATTGAATAAAACTAAAACTAAAATTAAGATCAAGGCAGCCCTCCCACATCAGAGGCTCTTCTAAGGTTGGCTGAGGGTACTGGGGTCTCCTTGCTGCGCCCAATCAAAGAGGCCATCACAGGGGCTGGAGCAGCTAAATACAGAACTGGAGCTGGAAGAGGCTGATTTATTTAGAGCCTCTGTCATGATCCGGCGAATTTGAGCCCAATTAAGCATGGGACACTCTGCATGAGGAGCTTCAAAATGACGATCAATCTAAAAGCTAATTTTAAAATGGCGGTTGCCACATGGCCAAAGCCCAAAACGGCAACTGCTTGTCTCAGTGGCTAACTGACAAGCTGAATTGGCACCGGAAGCCATACTACGGTCTGCCCCTCCAAATTGAAATGGCAATTTCGCTCCTCACAGTAACTGGGATGCCCTCTCAGTAACAACCAAACTGGGTTGCGACCAAAGTTCTGGAATGAATTATGATCATGACCAGAGTTTCTACTGTATTCAGAAAGTAATTCTCTCAATAGCTTAATATACTTCACAGACTAGGATCCTCCTTGGATGATGGCAATGTGGTTGCTTCCCTTTTCTCCTTCATGCACATAGTTCCAAATGGAAATGTGTAGTTCACAGAATACAGTGTAAGTACAGGCTGATATCATAGACGTTTGGAATTCCTATTTCCCATTCAAATTATACAAATGATAGAATACATGTTCAACATCAACTCCTCTCACATGCAAATAAAAATACAAATACAAATACAGTATGTGTTTATGTATCAGCAGTATATTTGATATTGGTTGATAAAAAAATATTTATAAAAAGATTTAATAGCGCTTTCAAGAAAATTACACTAGGACTTCCGCTTCCGGTCTCCACGAAGTCGGATGAGTTTTAGGCTCATCCGCCGTGGTCTTCTCTGCCGTGGTCTTCAGGGTGCAGGGGGACCCCGAAAGAGGGCCCCCTCCGTAGGGACGGCTAGCGGGGAGTTGGGGAAGCGGGCGGTAGCCCGCGCACCCCCTGCCTTGTCCTAGCCGCAGAGAGACGAAACGCAGGGGGCTGCCCTTCTTCAATGGAGTCCCGGAGCGCTCTCAACCAATTCTCCAGCGGGCTGCCAGCGGAGCCAGGAGTTGC
>JAPKID020004114.1:2500-11889 GCA_026931265.2 Tropidonophis doriae
GCCAAGCTGTTTTAAATCTTATGATTGTTAGGATAGCAGCATAAAGCAAAAAAAAAAAAAATAGCGATGTGGAGGATTTTTTCTAAGGTATAACACTGGACTGTTTATCCCAGATTCTACCAGATTGATTGCTGACAACTGATTGTCCTTGCTGATTCATAATCCTATAATTGTAAGCTGTAATAAAATGCCTTTATTACATTACCATGCATAGCAAAATTATATACAGAACTCCAATTAGGGTGTAGTTATCTGAAACAGTTATCAGACAATCATAAAACAGTTGTATTCTAGACAAAATAATTAAAGCAATAATTTGATGCTAATCAAATTATAGAGCTGTCCGAACTGGTAAACAAATCCAGAATGCTAGCCCACTTTTTCACTCATAAACCACCTGTTGCCCTTCAATGCCTGACCCTGAATTTTTGCAGAAACACAAGATCTTGTCAGAAACTAGATTGTACTATAATAGTACTCCTATCTCCAAGTATCCAATGAAGCTCTAGCGGTTATCAATATTACTGCTGCTAGCCTGCTTCAAAACAGTGTCTGAGGACCCGTAACAAGGAACATTGGGCATAGGCTAGTGTGATGACCCGGGATGTGGCACGAAAGCAACACCACCAGAGAACAGGTCTAACTCCCCTTATTGCTCCAACTTTGCACCTAAACATCCCCACATTTACTACAAGTCCTGGAGCAAAGTTCTCACATGCACCTTCAGCAGCCTCTGGCTGCGAATAGTCCAGTAAGCAAGGTTAGCCAACAAGAGCCAGCAGTCCAGTAAGCCAGGTTAGCCAAATAGTAACCAGGGCCAGGAGTCCAGCAAGCCATATTACACCAAACAGTAATCAGAGCAAGAAGTCCAGTAAGCAAGGTTAGCTAAACAGTAACCAGAGCAAGAAGTTCAGTGAAGCAGGCAAACTGGGCAAGCCCCACAAGACAGAGCACAGTAATCTCCAAACATCAGCAAATGCACACAAAGCTACACAGATTCAATGCTTGTTCCTGATAAATGCCCTTCCCACCAGCACCTCCTTACATCTCAGTCCCCAGGTGTGCCTTGTGAAGGGTGACATGGCACTCTCCTCCCTTGTAGCTGGCCTAATCTGCATTGGTCTTGCCTTTTCTCTTCTCGCCATGCTCTAGGATCAGGAGAGGGTGGTCCTTGCTCTTCACTTGAGCTGTCTTTCCTGCTCCTCCCTTTCTGCAAGCCTTTTCAATCCTGAAAAGCCTTGCCTGGACTGACTCTGCCTCTTGATCTCTGTCGGCTCTTATTCCACTTCATCTTCCCCACAGATTCAGACTTCAACAGGGGCATGACAGGCTAGCTCAGTCTCTGAAGCTGTTAGACTATACAGTTTCTCTGTGGTTCAATCAATATATAGTCAGCAGCACTGAAGATGTTGATTGGTATAATTGTAAGCTGCTCAGAATCAATTTATATGGGAGACGGGCATAAAAAATTGATAAATAACAATTTAGTTATTGCTTTGTCAGTGAAAGGTCACGTGCTTCCTCCCAAGCTCCAAGGATTGTCTTTCTTGTTGATGATTTAAGGTTTAAGCATGAAACCCAGAACTTTATCGCAAAAGATGGTCTTCATTGGATAAAATTTGATTTGCCAGTCCAAAGAAGCATTCCTTTATATTTTCACCTCCACATTCTATGTATCCCAAGAACTTTGAAAGGGCATCAGGTTGGAGAACTATCTAAATTCTTCATTGTAGAGTGTTATGATGAAGCACAAGTGATTAATTCTGGCTACAGTCAGGAAGGATTAAAGGAGCATAAACACTGTAGAAATAAACATTGTGAAACATTGGTTGTTATTAAGTTTCTGGAGTTGACTGGGAAAAGCCAAATTGACATTAATATCCAGATATAGCACTCGTTGGGTGACTTCAACCCAGTTACTCCCTCAATAATTGCATTTAAGTATACGTTTTAGCACAGACCTACTGTATTTAATGTATATTTAACTTTTTATACTATCATTATGTTTATTACTTTTTATTCTTTCTGTGCACCGCCCTGAGTCCCTTTTGGTGAGATAGGGTGGTATAAAAATACGAAAAATAAATAAATAAAATTTGCATGAGATTGGTACAAATAGATGGCTACATATAAGTATAACATAGCCATGAACACAGAAAATGTGTACATATCAATGGGGACAGAGGACAGGGATGGTAGACATGCTGGTGTGTTTATGCACACCCCCTTACGGACCTCTTAGGAAACATGTGAGATCCACAGTGGACAGTTTAAGGTTAAAGATATGGGGGTTTGGGGAACTAACAACGGAATCGGGTAGACTGTTCCAGGCATTGACCACTCTATTGCCGAAATCGTATTTTCTGCAATCAAGTTTCGAGCGGCTTACTTTGAGTTTGTATCAATTGTTTGACCTGTGTGCTATTGCGATGGAAGTTGAAGTAGCCATTTACAGCTAGGACATTATAACAGATAATTTTGTGTACTATGTTTAGGTCAGAATGTAGGCAGCATAGTTGTTTCTCTCACAAATAAAGGCAGAGATGAAGGAGGCATATTTACACTTGCAGGATTCTGTTACTATACACTTACCACAAAAATAGTATTAGCATTTATAAATCTACTTTCCTACCCTGGTCTACCTTGAAGGACTGACAAGAGTGTAGTTCCAGGGGAAAGAGCGGGGGCAAAGGGGAGGCAGAACCAAATGAAACACCTACGTTGACTTCTGTCCACAGAGTGCTGTGTTTATTGCAACATAAACATATTTTATCACTGAAATCTTTGTTTAAAACCTTGCTAGTCTTACAGAATAATGCAGGTAGGACTCGACGTATGACCACCATGTGGCTCCAAATTTGTGTTGTTAAGTGAGACATTTGTTAAGTGAATTTTGCCCCATTTTATGACATTTTTTGCCACGGTTGCTAAGTGAATCACTGCAGTTGATAAATTAATAACATGGTTTTAAAGTGAATCTGGCTTCCCCATTGATTTTGCTTTTCAAAAGGTTGCAAAAGATGATGGCATGACCTTGGGACACAGCAACGGTCGTAAGTATGAACCAATTGCCAAGGATCTGAATTTTGATCATATGATCGCAGGGATGCTACAAAGTTGTGTGAAAAATGGCCTTAAGGCACTTTTTTTCAGTGCCATTGGAATAGTCACTAAATGAACTGTTGTAAATCAAGGACCACCTAGATTTATTATAAAAAGATTTCTTTATTTAATCTGTAAGAAGTTGCATTAAATTTGTGAATAAATTCTAATTTGGCTATTTATGATGGATAGTGATGATGATGATGATGATTGATGATGATTGTATTTATATACCATGGACAGTTAATTAAGGTAGCTTACATACAGTATGAGTGTCTAATTTTATGCTTATTGCAATGATTGGGCTAAGAGAGAATAAATAGTCCAAAGTCATTGAGTTGGGAATTTGATTTCAGATCTTCTCAGTTCAAGTCCAAAATCTTAACTACACTACATTAACTTTGTAATTATGTGAGAATGGACTGTCTGGTGTAAAAATCCATAAGGTTTGATGAAGTGTGTGCTTATGCAATAATAAAATTCTTAATCTTTTACCCAAATGGCTACTAGTTATGTCTCTGTATACTCAATTTTTAAAAAAATTAATAAGACATAACATTTTAAAATTTTGTTATTGGTTAATAGATTACACTATAAGGAGATGTCTTATAGTACAATGCATTTTTATAATCTGAGTTATAAAACAGATAAAATTTCATTACATTTTTTATTTTATTGAAAGTTATTTTCTGCTTTGTAACTATAGCAGTTTCTACAGCCCTTTTTCCCACTGAACCACAAGTCTGATATTTTTTCCTGACTATTTAATGCTTACACAATGAAGTATAATTCAGAGAAATAATATGATGATTTGCCAAGACATATCACAATTTATTTGGGGAATATTCTTGATAAGATCTCATGATATACACAATACAGGAAACATATTACTCCAGCTGAGCTGGAAATCAATTGCCAGATCCAAATGTTAGTAAAGTGGAAACTTACTCAGCACTTATTATTGCGATGTGATTGATATAGCAGAGTGAAAAAAATATTACAATAGAATTGTGAGGTAAAATTGTTCCTTAAAATGAATGTACGTATGTATAAGTGAAAGGAGAATGAAAATCAACTATCTCCCCTTTATGGCAGACTAGAAAGCATGAGCCAAAGTACCACTTCAAGTCAAATGCACTTTAAAGAAATTTAGGAAAATGATAGGCTAGGTTATCTATCCATTAAATCAATTCTTTGCACAAAAAACTGTAGGACTATCCATAGGAAATTTAAAAAAGTTCTTTTAGCAAAAGACGATTGCCCCACTGCTAAATTGTTCTTGCCATTAGTTTCTCTAATTTTTAGTTGTAATCTTCCCATTACTGTTTTGTATATTGGGATACTGAAAATTGTGTCATTCTTTTTCTGTCTTATATTGAGTGCTCCCCAATATATTTTCACCAGAACTTAAACTTACAAACCGTATGGTACTTTTTTGCCATATTACTATATTTTTATTATATTATATTGTATTATAAGCTCGTTACAGTGAGAAAAATTAATCGGTATATTGGCTTGCCTCTGGAAGTTGTGGTTGCTTCATCACTACAGGTTTACAAGAAGAGACTTGGACAGCAATTTGTCTGGAATGGTGTAAGATCTCCAGCCATGGGTAATGTGTTGGACTAGAACAGGGCTCAACAACCTTAAACATTCAAAGGGTCACAAAAGTCTAACTGGAAGCCCCCTGTTCAATTCTGAAAGCCTGGTTCCCCACCATAGAGTCTCCTCCTAGCATACCATCCTTTTTCCTCTCCCAACCAGAAATGCAGTTCCTCTACCATAGAGCCGCCTCCTAGCGTGACATCCTTTTTTCCTCTACCTGTCCAAATCGAAAGCCCTATGAATTGTGGAGCTGACCAGCGACAGGGAGCTGCAGCAGAGTGATGAAAGAGTCACATGCGGCTCCAGAGCCACTGGTTGCCAACGCCTGGACTAGAAGATCTCCAAGGTCCCTTCCAACTCTGTTATTCTATATTATATACTAAACTCCCTCAATCTCTTATTACAGAACACAGTTTCCAAGCTTGTGATCTATTCTAGCATCCTTCATAAAACGGATCTCAAAGGCGAAG
The DNA here is from genome assembly GCA_026931265.2 of Tropidonophis doriae. NCBI lineage: Eukaryota > Metazoa > Chordata > Lepidosauria > Squamata > Natricidae > Tropidonophis > Tropidonophis doriae. Next base: position 7,678 of record JAPKID020004114.1, read on the forward strand.
TACTCAGGACATGATTTAATCATGGTATATAACTTTGTTATTAACAAACATTCCAACCATGTCCTCACAAACAATCCAGGTTTGGATTATCCACATGAAAAGGAGGACAGAAGTAGTGATAAGAGACAGTATGACAGAAAACATTGCTCTGATATTGTTTAAAACTCTTTTTATGCATTCCTGGTTTTTATCTGACTGATTTTGTTTTTTGAACCTGATTTTTTTTCCTTGCCCTTTAGCTGCAATTCCACCTTAATTACAGGAAATAGCAACAGTTTGTCCTTTCTACAGAGGAAGAGAGCAAAAGCTGAAAGAGGAAATAGAGAATGGCAGACTAGAGGATGAGTTGTAAGTAAACGTAATATGTGAAAGGATCAAAGAAATTTATTTCTTCTGTCACACAAAGATTAAATACAGGTTCCTTAACAACTCTTTTCTGGCAGAATTCTTTACTTAAACTGCAGGCTCATAAATGCTCCTTTATACAAAAATCTTCTGCACGCACAGAGAATTTCTCTGTACTGGATGAAATGCTAACAGAGGCTCCACTCTAAATGAATGCAGAAATATTTTATTGATTTTTCTGAAGAAGCAATCCTTTTGGGACCTCCTCAGATACAGCGGAGATAGGCAACGTAAGTCCTGGATCTCACTCAATCCCTGATTCCCTTTTGGGAGGATCTCAGCATAATCCATATGCAGGATGCAATCCTACTTATTTTGCAGCAGAGCAATGCTCATCCGGTGCCTCACTACTGAAAAAAAAAAGCGAGAAGTAGTGTTCGCTATGACCTTCTGCTCTTAATATATTTATAAGCAATCACAGGGGCCCTCCATCATCATAGGCTGGCAAGCAGATCTGGAGTTTTAAGAAGGCACGAGCACTTTTGCAAAAAAGATTCCAGAGTGGAAGGGCTTGCCTAGGCATAAAATGATTGTCATGATCAATTACGAAGAACAAATTTACTAAAATATGATATGCAATCCCCTCTAGCTTGTCCTTATTATGGGCAGATAGCCAGACGTTCAAATGAAGTGCTGTGCTGCAACAACCATAACTTTTCTTTGTACAAAATTATATGAGGCCAATTTTAGGCTCAAAGGCATTCCTGGAAGTAAAGAGAACGCTAGAGGCAAAACTATGCTTGGCGACACATCAGTTTCATAGTCCCTCCTCAACAATATTCAGGAACTATTACAGAACGGAGGCTGAGTTGCAAAGAGTTGGGGAACAAGAGCTAAAACATATGAGGAATGATTGCAGGAACTGGGTCAGAGGTGGTATTCTGCCGGTTCTCTCTGGTTTGAGCGAATTGGTAGCGGTGGCTGCGGGAGGCTCCACCCAACCTCCCCGACATAATGCATGAGCACTGTGCATGCACAGAAGGCTGTGTACATGTGCATACATGGCACATGCTCTCATATTTGCAAACCAGTAGGGAAGGTAAGTGAATCCCACTGCTGAACTGGGTATGCCTAGTGTGATGAAAAGAAGGACTAGGGGAGAGATGATAGCTGTGTTTCAATATCTCAGGGGTTGCCCCAAAGAAGAGGGAGTCAAGCTGTTCTCCAAAGCACCTGAAGGTAGGACAAGAAGCAATGGGTGGAAATTCAAGGGATTTCAAGCAAAGGAAAGGAAATCAAGGAAAGGAGCAAGTTAGACCTAAGGAAAAATATCATGACTATTAGAACAGTTAATCAGTGGAACAACTTATGTCCAGAAGTTGTGGGTGCTTTTTAAGAAGAGATTGGACAACCGCTTGTCTGAAATGGTATAGGGCTTCCTGATTGAATAGGTGGTTGGACCAGAAGACCTCAGAGGCCTTTCCAAATCTTTTATTCTATTATTCTGTTATCTTCACTGCATTCCTTAATTAAAACAATCTCTTTTTTAAAACTTCTTTGCTTTCTTTCAAATGAAATAATTTTGCTTAGATGCCAGATTTTGGATTTACCTGTCTAAAAGAATAACACTACCTTCTTTGAACTTTCCCATTTCCTTGGTTCATCAGTTTCCCAGTCTTTCAACATTCCACTTGGAGACAGTGAGAATTTCTGTACATTTTTTTGTTTCCATTCTGATGCTTTGATAATTTACAACACCTTTATCTGAATGCTCATACAAATCTCCTGTAATAAAAACCAGTGGTGAAATTCAATTTTTTTTTACTACCGGTACTGTGGCTTGGTGGGCGTGGCAGGGGAAATCTCCATTCCCATCCTACTCTGGGGCCAGCCAGAGGTGGTATTTGCCAGTTCTCTGAACTACTCAAATTTCCCGCTACTGGTCAGAACCGCTGATTTTCTCCCCTGATAAAAACTGAATACAAATAATGTACACAAGGAAAAGGAAGGGAAGAGAAGGAAAGGATCTCCAGAAGATAGGGCCTACAAATGTTATGTTTTAAACTCATTTGGCTGGTATGAGGCAATTCTTGAAGGTAATTGGGCCAAATGATGGAGAGGTTTCAGGTTGAAAGTAGCAAGAATGCACAAACAAGCAATATAATTCTTGTAGTATTAGTGTCACGTGAGTTAATGAAGGGGATCAGAAATTGTGCTGCCTTTTTGTTACAGGCTTATTGCCCTAAGTCACCAACTCCTAATTAAATGCGCCTTATCTTGTTCAGTAACTCAGTCTTCTGTTAGGTTTTGTTTTGCATGCATTCCCTGACTTTCATCTCTGCATTTCTTTTTTGCATTTTTTTTTAAAACAAGGTTCAAACAAGGCTCTCTTGTAATTATGCCCTCCAGTCAAGCATAAAATTGTAGGTCACGTAACAACAATGGCAAATGGAACAAAAATTCTACTTGGGTGGTCACTAAGCCGCAACTGATCTGCCCAGATCTAACTGTTACTGGGAAGAGATTCAGTGGATTAGAAGGGGCTTAATAAAAACTTCAAACTGTAGCATTTAATCAAATACACAGCCTGAAATTCCAAGGAAATACAGAAGAACGTAAGCAGTTAGAACAGAACAGAACAGAACAGAACAGAACAGAACAGAACAGAATTCTTTATTGGCCAAGTGTCATTGGACACACATAAAATACATTTATCAAGAATAAAAAGATACAAAACTTAGGGATAGTCAAGGTTACGAATAGGTTTTCAAATTCTACTAGGAAACAAATAAAATAATACAAACTGTGAATGCTCCAACACTGGAAGTTTTTAAGAAGATGTAGGATAACCATTTGTCTGAAGTGGTGTAGGGTTTCCCGCCTAGGCAGAGGGTTGGACTAGAACATCTCCAAGGTTCCTTCCAACTTTGTTATTCTATTCTATTCTATTCTATTCTATTCTATTCTATTCTATTCTATTCTATTCTAAAATGACCTGTGCAAATGTATGAAAGTGTTTGAATATCCAAACATGATTGAAAGCACACTTACTCTGAAAACAGACATTTTATCATCTTGGATTATGTAATTCTTAGAGACAAGTATTTTGGTAAGCATCAAGTAAACTGGATAACCAATCTCAGCCCATATATTGGTCCTGTGCCTCTGAAGTACCCCAACAACTAATCCCTTTCTTCAAAAAGATTTACAAGTTGCATTATTTATTAAAGAAGTAAGTATACTCAATATTGCACACATTCCTTTTTTACTTAGGCTGATTTGTGAGAAAATATCCCCAAAGAGTTGTAAAAGCTATAGCTGTAACAACAAGCCATATTTTTCTTTTGACGCTATTATGAAAAACAAGGATTTGTCTGATCAGCAGTGACAGCTGGAAAAAAACAACCCACGACACTGTAGTGTATGAAGAAATCTCTGATCAGATTATCAAATGAAGCACAATGCCAAATGATTTTTTTAAATTGTATATGTGCGTCCATGCACACATATTCAACAGACACTAACTGAATAACAACATTTTTGTATAAATCAAGCTGAAAACAGTTTTGGTGTAACTATTTTTTTCTCTAAATTTAGCAGTGGGGTGAATATTAATATCAAGCAAAAAGTTTTCTTAATGCTGCCCAGAGAACTAGTTTTGAAAGTATAATGGCATATGAATGAATTATTTATCTTTTTTTTTTAAAAGGTACTATAATTCTATGCAAGAAAGCCATCTTTGGAATGATCATAACAAGCAAGGAAGCAAGCTAATAATCCCAAAAGCCCTTACAACAGGGGTCTCCAACCTTTGCAACTTTAAGTCTGAAGGACTTCAGCTCCCAGAATTCTCCAGCCAGCTTTGCT
>JAPKID020004115.1:0-11888 GCA_026931265.2 Tropidonophis doriae
GATGAAACTTCGGGGCCATACTATTAACCTGCACAGCACTACAAATCATCACGGGCTTCTTATGGATCACAAATATTTAGGACACAAGTCAGAGCCCTTTTGTCCTACAGAATCTGGTATCTCCATAAAATGGAGGACATAGTACCTCAAGTGCTGAGGATTGTGGTGCCGATAGATTCAACTTTGCTTGTTCCTTGTTCTAAAACAGTGAAGAAAAAGGCAATTCTGTTAAACAGTTCCTAAATTCAGGTTTCAACTGAATGAAAATTGATCAAGACTGGATAAATACCCCATGGTCCTTGTAGCAAATATGCCTCAGGATTCAGATTGCCCTGCTGTGTCCAGTGTCTCCTGAAAGGGAAGAACTATAGTCAGTAAAGTATTAGGCAAGCCAGATGTAGCCAGAATTGTCTCTAGTTTACTTTCACCCCACTTTGATAGAGCAATAAGCCTTCTGCTCATTGGAAGAAGGACCAAGGTATTCAATTCACCTGAAATCAAAATGACTGATCTGGTATGAGATAATACCCTCACATGGAAAACTGGAGCACCAAAACATGTTTTTTATTTTTTTTAAAGAACAACAAAGATTATTAGAGGACTGGAGACTAAAACTTATGAAGAATAGTTGCAGGAATTGGCTATGTCTAGACTAGTGAAAAGGACTAGGAGCAACATGATAGCAGTGTTTCAATATTTGATAGGTGGCCAGAAAGAAGAGGAAGGAGGTCAACCTATATTCCAAAGCAGCAGAAGACAGAGAAGAAACAATAGATGGAAATTAATCAAAAAGAAAAGCAACCTAGCGCTAAGGAGAAATTTCCAAACAGTGGGAATAATTAACCAGTTGAACAGCTTTCCTTCAGAAGTATGGATGCTCCATCACTGGAGGTTTTTAAGAAGAGCCTGGACCGTCACTTGTGTGGAATGGTATAGGGTCTCTTGCTTGAGCAGAGGATTGTGCTAGAAAACCTCCAAACTCCCTTGGAAGTCTGCTGTTCTGTTATTTTGGTATTCTGTCAAAGTTATGCCTTAGACTATTTGTTAATGTTCATGGTTATACCTCACACATTTTCTCTGGCATTCCTTTTTCTTTCTCCTTAGCCTTTGCCTCAGTCCAAATGTATGGAAAATTGCCATCCTGGATTTGTCAAGCGGAAGCGAGAAGGAGAGCCAGTTTGTTGCTATGACTGCATCCCTTGCCCAGAGGGGACCATCAGTCTTTTCATGAAAATACATGTTAAAAACAGATTAAAACTGGGAAGAATAGCAAAATGATCTGGGGCTAGAAAGAGATACGTTAATGTGGCAGATTGGGCAACCTTTACTACTACCAGATGAAATATCGCCTCTGGTTTTTTTTAGTTTGGAATTTCCTTCTACATTTTGACTTCTAGGAAGATCAGATTGCTTTGATACTTGAGGAATTGTCTGAGGATAATTATTGGATAATAATAATAATAATAGATATTACTATAAATAATCATTATTGTTAATATAGGAAGGTATTAGCGGTCTACAACAAGGTGCTGTAAACCAAATATGGATGGAGACACCTCATTCCATCCATATTACAACTTCAAGCTTTCTCTGACAGTTTACTAGAGTTCATAAAATACGCATAATCCGAGTTCATTATATTAAGAAGTGCCATCCAGGATTATATGCTTCATAAATGTTTCTATTTCAAATATTAATAAATGCTTCTTTGAAAATGCTGATAGTATCAGCTGTTGCTCCAAGAATGTATTTCTTGAAATTTAAAAGGACAGAATGTTGAGGAAATGTTGCTTTTCTATTTTCTCAGATATGGAAAAATGCAACAAATGTCCCAATGAAAAATATCCAAATGAGGACAGAATTCAATGTATCCCCAAAGTTATATCCTTCCTGTTGTATAAAGAACATATAGGCATGATCCTGATGTCATTTGCCCCACTCATATTCCTATTTACAGGCCTTGTTTTGATTATATTTATTAAATACCAAGAAACTCCCATTGTCAAAGCCAATAACCGAGACCTCTCTTTCATCCTACTGGTCTCCCTCCTGCTTTGCTTCTTGACTCCTCTTCTCTTCATTGGTCAACCAAGGAAAGCCACCTGTCTTCTCCGACAAACAGTTTTTAGCATCAGCTTCTCAGTTGCCATTTCTTCTCTCTTGGCCAAAACCATCACAGTGGTGCTGGCTTTCCTAGCCACAAAACCAGGAAACCAAATGAAGAGATGGTTGGGGAAAAGTTTGGCCAACTCCATCATCCTTTCTTGTTCTGCTGTCCAAATTATCATCTGCTCCATCTGGCTTGGAGTTTCTCCCCCATTCCCTGATTCTGACTTCCACTCCCATCCTGGAGAGATCATCCTGCAATGCAATGAAGGCTCTGTTCTCATGTTCTACATCATCCTCAGCTACATGGGCTTTCTTAGTGCCATCTGCTTCACAGTCGCTTTTTTTGGCCAGGAATTTGCCTGGGGCCTTCAATGAAGCCAAACTGATCACCTTCAGCATGCTGGTCTTCTGCTGTGTCTGGGTGAGTTTTGTACCCACCTATCTGAGCACCAAAGGGAAATACATGGTGGCTGTACAGGTCTTCTCCATTTTGTCCTCTAGTACTGGGTTGCTTGGCTGCATCTTCATCCCCAAGTGCTACATAATCTTGCTGAGGCCAGATCTGAATACAAGGGAGCAACTTACAACAAGAAAAAATGAAGACATGTGAGACATTTCAATAGGCCATATCTAGAAAATTGTTCTCCATTCAGAAGTGGGCCAATAATCTCGTTTGAAATAAATAGTGTGTTTGGAAGATAATGTCCCCAACTTTGTAAATAAAATACCCTTTACCTTTGCAAAGTGGCTTCTTTGCCTAACTGAAAATACAAATCACCAGGTAATTCAGGAAAAGCCCCCCCCCCAAAAAGCATTTATTAAAAATGGAGGTGGGGGTTTCAAGACTTTTTGTATGGAGTAAAAAAAAATGATACATACATTTACAATATGTGATACAAGAGAAAGCAAATGCTCAAACAATAAAAGAGACAGTTTGGATATAACACTTCAGTGATGGGAAACTTTGATTCTAAGTAACATTCCACAAGTGACAAATTTATTGTTTACATTAATTTTCCCAGCAGAGTTTTAAAGCTTGCAAACGTATTCAGGAGGGTTCAAATCTATTTATAGGGTACATAAATAAATCTTATGTATAGCACATTTGGTTTATGTAATAGCACAGAAAGCAAGTGATCAAATTAGTTAATTTTATTCTTAATATTTTTTTATTTTAGTGTTTAATATTTAATCTTGTTTTTTTTCCTTGACTGTAAACCACCTAGAGTCATCTCTAACTAAGATGGGTGATGTATAAATAAACAAGATAAATAAAACAAAAAGAGTTGGTTATATGTTCAATTACATTGAAAAATGGAGAACTTTGATTTTAAATAACATTCTACCAGTTGCAAATTTATGGGTTATATTACTGTTTTCAGTCTGAGTATCTGTTTTAAAACCTGTAAAGTGTATTCAAGGACTTTCAGAATAAGCAACCTGTTGTTTAGTGCTCAAAAGGCAAGTATTCCTATACCAAAATAAATGGCTTTGGGAAAGAAGAAAAATAATTGTTCTCCTGAAGCTAATAAAGAGGCCTAGACTGTCATGTTAAATGTGTTAATATCACATTTTGAAACATTATTCATGAAGCCTAAAATTCCAGGCAACACTGTTAAAAAGATACTAAATGAACTAAAGATCAATTTCCGTACTGAATGGTGATTAGAAATTGTTTACATTAGTTTTGGTTGATGGGTAAAAATATATTTCAAGAGTTTATTCATGAAGACCAATGCCTATTGGTAATAGAATATTTTACAAGAACATAATGAAAGTCAAGCTGTATTAATCTTCTTAGGTGAAGAGAATTTTTTTTGTACTGACCTTTTCACTTAAGGTCTAGAACAGGGGCAGTGAATCTTTTTATACCTACTGCCCACTTTTGTATCTCTGTTAGTAGTAAAATTTTCTAACAATCTACCAGTTCCACAGTAATGGTGATTTATAAAGTAGGAAAGTCAATTAATTTTTTTAAAAAGGAAAGTGCTTCAGTATCGGGAAAAAAAACCTACTACCCACCATGAAAGTTGGAATGCCCACTAGTGGGTGGTAGGAACCAAGTTGACTACCACTCTAGAAGATGTGGAAATTTTTGGCAAAAAATTTATTCTGGGAATTAAGTATATATACATCTCAGAAGGCTCAGACAATGGTTTATGGTGATCTCATTAAAATAACAAGAAAGGGGGAAGACAAGTTTGTCTTCTGTCTCTTATTTTTTCTTTTAGCTTTGCCTTGTCATAGCAAAGGAGAAAGAAGAGCAAATGTTCCATTAGGCTAGGTGCCTAGCAACAGAGTCAAGATTCCAATGAGTAACAATTGGCTGCAGTAACATTGCAAGGAGCATCAGCCTATATATAAGACTGGGTACCTTCTCTTCTTTTTGATAGAAAGAGCATTTAGCTCAGGTGTGATCCCTGTGTATAAATGTCACTCTTAAACCTTAGATCATTACAACCTTGATTCTGCTCTTGAGCATTGGATCAACTTTATATGACCCCTTTCCATGATCCTCTTTCAAAATCACACTTTGCAGTATAGAAAGTTAGCACCCACCCCTCTCCTAGAAGAATGAATTATTCTAGGAATTTTTTTTTTTAAGGCAGAATATTATACCTCCCTGGATGAGAAAAGGAGAAACATGCTCTTGGAAAGAATTCCCACCTTTGTTAATAGCCCCAGAAAGACTGGGGCAGCCTATCTACAAAACAAAAGGCTTTCAGCTCCAGGATGATAGGATTAGCCCTCACTCAAGATCCAAACCAGAACAAAGCCATTAAGACATAATAGGAATTCAATAACACCCTTTCAAAATACAAGCCTTTTCATTACATCACCCAGCAAGATTCAACCAAGCCGGGGACACAGATGGCCTACAAAGTTATCTGTGACCCCTGCCCTTGCCGCAGGAACAGGGAACTCAAGTTCAAAGCCAAAGACAGAGTATAAATAACATTCACTGTCCACGCCATGTGTTCAGCTGCACCAGAACCATGAGCTTAATCGTTATGCTCCATTAAATCATCTTTCCAAGCAGGCTTCATGCAAGACTGCCTCCTGCTGCCAAATACCTCCCACCGACCAGTTCGCTCCCACAGAGAGGGCCTCCTCAGGGTGCCGTCGGCCAGACAATGTTGGCTGGCGACCCCCAGGGGGAGAGCCTTCTCTGTGGCAGCCCCTGCCCTCTGGAATGACCTCCCCCTGAATTATGCACAATCACAGACCTACGTCTCTTCCGTCGGGTCCTGAAGACACATCTATTTTGTGCAGCCGGCCTGTCATAGTCATTTAATTGGGTTTTAGTATTGGGTATTATAATTTAAGAGGCCAAACTATTTAATAATAACCTGCTATTTTAACTTTTGTATTTCTTCTTTTATTGTGGCTGTTCACCGCCCTGAGTCCCGAGAGGGAGATGGGCGGTATATAAACCAAATCAAATAAATAAATAATATACCACATTTTTGTTACATTTAAGTTTATTACTTTCCTTTAACCAAGTCTATAGCAGTAGAACAACCTTTGCTTTAATTAAGTCTGATTAACTCCGCTACTAAAATTTTAAAAAATTAAATTTCTTAAATATTTTTCTTTTCCTTCATTAAGATTATTTACATTTGTGCAAAGATTAAACATTAGTTTGGTCAGATTACTTTCATTCCATAATGACTATACTCTAATATTTGGATTAATTTTACCTTCTTGGTGATGTCTGTATACTATTACTTAGAGCAGCATTGTACATATTTGTAAACAAACATGTTTTCTTAAGTAGGGACATTTACTTTTTGGGGTAGGTAGCACATATCTCACAAGTAAGTTCACTCCGTATCAGACTTCTGCTTCACTCGTTTTTTGCTAGGGTTCGTTATAAATTGAGACAGAATGATTGGTTCCTTTCATCTGGAATACAAACTCTTTTGCTCTTGCAATTTGTCTGCTGTGCAAGGGAAATGAAAGGGCCCAAATCACTTTCCCTCTTTTTCATACGAGTAAGTGTAGCTACATGACAACCTTCTCTCTCTCTCTCTCTCTCTCTCTCTCTCTCTCTCTCTCTCTCTCTCTCCCCCCTCTCTCTCTCCCTCTACATTTCTCTCTCTCTTTCCCTCTCCCACTCTCTCTTGTTTCTTGTAAATCAGATTGTGGGGAGAGCACTTTCACTTCCTTTAAAGGATGGAATGTGATGTCACATAGAATGTCTTCATGGTGAGTATAGAACACAGCTTTTATTTTATGCTAACAGCTGAACAGAGTCTCTCTAGGCAGTTTTCATTTGTAGGTTTAACTGTCAGAAATACAAGAAGTCAGACAAAAAGAACCATGGTGGCACAGTGGTTAGAATGTAGTATTGCAGGCTAACTCTACATTCCCTGCTAGGAGTTTGATCCTGACCAGCTGAAGATTGATTCAGCCTTCAATCTTTCCAACCTCAGTAAAATGAGGACCCAGATTGTTGGGGCAATATGCTGATTCTTTAAGCCACTTACAGAGGGCTGTAAAGCACTATGAAGTAGTCTAAGTGCTATTGCTATTAAGCAACATACCGTATTTTTCAAAGTATAAGACGCACCTTTTTCCCTCAAAAAAAGAGGCTGAAAATCTGTGTGTGTCTTATACACTGAATACAGCATTTTTTGCCTCCCAAAACTCTGCTCCCTTCTCCAAAATGGCCCCCAGGAGCATTCAATAAGCCTCCTAAAGGCTATGCATGCCCTTTTTGACAAAAAATGGGCCTGTTTTCACAAAAAATGAACTATTTTTTCCTAGTTTTGGGCCCCCTACCCCCAGGAGCAGTCTACAAGCCTTATAAAGTCTATTCATGACCTTTGGGGGGGGGGATTTTTGCAAAAAACGGGCCGTTTTTGGGAGGTCTGCAGAGTGCAAAACCTCTTTTTTAATTTGCCTCTTCAAAAACCTTGGTGCGCCTTATACGCCGAAAAATACGGTACTTGAATTTCTGCATTTTCCTGGTTCCTACATAGTCAAGAGCCTTCAGAGAAATTAACTTGCTTGCAATAATTCCTTAGAGCCTCCTTTCAAAAATAAAAAAAAATTAAGAAATAATTGTTACGATTATTGTTGTTCTGCCAATTTCTGGGGGAAATTTGTAATTGTTTTAAGTACCGTGTTTCCCTGAAAATAAGACCGGGTCTTATTTTCAGGGAAACAAAGGGTCTTATTTTCCTTTGGGTCCCAAAATAAGCATTAGGGCTTATTTTCAGGGGGGCTTATTTTTCCCTCTGTATGGGAGGCCCACATCTGCTTGCTCGCAGTGGGGCAGCAGGCAGCACAGTGTGTCATTGCTGCCTCCGTGAAATGGGGGGTGGAGCTGCCCCATGTGCCCTGCACCGACTTACCTCAAGCCCCTGCAGCCAGGCCACCCACACCCCAACCCCTGCCTCGCCTCATGACCACAGCACCAGCAGCCCTGTTCAGCGTGCCCCTGCGTCTCTGCTAGCTCCCTTCTTCTTGCTCTGTCTGCAGTGGAGCAGGAGGCCAAGCAATGCACCAGTGCCAAGGCGAGGTGTGTAACGCTGCCCTATACACCCCGTCACCTTCCTTGGATGAGTTTTTAACCATGTTGGGGAAATGAGAATTTGCTAGGTTGACTGTAATGTAAAAAAATAAAATCGGGTTTTGTTTATTATAGTTACAGTACTAGTTTTCAGGTCACTTAAAATAATAGGCAGTAAAAGAATAAGGTTTTGGGAATTCTGTACTGTCATTTTGTTAGCAAAGTAATAATTACATGCTCACTTAAATAGTATTGCTTTTTTGCAGCCTTCTTTGCTTTCAAAAGAGCCATATTTAAAGTGGAATGGGCCAGCAAAACTGGCAGCTTTTGCAGCTTGAAATGGGAATCGGTAGAGATTTTGTTAAAGCAGAATTGCTTTTCTTCACATAAACACTGAAAATCTAATTCAGAATTACATTGAACTCAAATGTAAAAATAGATGTTTGGAAAAGATGAACTTTTTTCAAACCTTGGCTTGTACTCTGCACACGTTGAACAAAGTCATTTGATTTAGATGATATTCCTTAGCTTCATTTTGAAAAGTGTTTCTAAAACTAAAAATAAATTTTCTTTTGTCCTTTTGTATACTTTTTAATTTCATTTAGCCCGTCATCTTCTCTGATGCCAGCATTGGCATTTCACTTCAGATTTGCATGAAATGAAATGTTCCCATTTGCAAACTCTGATTTAATTTCATTTTTTAAGCCAAGATAATTTAATTTGTTGTGTTCATGACAGGAAGCCAGAATTTTTTGGATCATAATTAATGAGAAGCATGGATTAGATTAGATTAACTGAGTTGGAAGGGACCTTGGAGGTCATCAAGTCCAATCCTCTGCCCAAGCAAGAGACCCTACACCAGTGGTGCGTTCCTACTGGTTTGGACCAATTTGGCCGAATCGGTAATGGTTTGGCGGTCTGGGTCACTACAACCGGCAGTGAACCAGACCTGCCATGCTCCCAAACTGCATGCAGAACAATTTTAATTGCACTGCGCATGCACACGAACCGGCACTAGTGCCTGCTGGAACCCACCCCTGCCCTACACCATTTCTGACAAATGGAAGTCAAATCTCTTCTTGGAAGCCTCCCACAACTTCCAAAGCCAAGCTGTCCAATTGGTCGATTGTTCTCACTGTCAGAAAATCTCTCCTTATTTCTAGGTTGAATCTCTCCTAGGTCCGTTTCCTGAGGAAGCTTTGCAGATTAGTGGGGAAGTTAACCCATTGGTCCTCTCTTTGTATGAAAATATACAATAAAGGGTAATGGTTATGTGCAGAATAATAAAATATGATTGTGGTTTTAAATGAGAGGTATCATTTATTTATTTGTTAAATTTATTTGCTGTCTTTCTTGCCTTGGGAATACTCTAGGTGCTTAGAGTAATAAGGAAGAAAATAAAAGTAGTGTAAATAGAACAGAAGCAAATAATAGAACAATAAAATAAATAATGAAAAATAATGCAATGAGAATACATCAATATGATAACCAAAAAATGGGCTGGTAAAGAGCAGAGTGCAAGGGGAGGAGGAGGTAACATCTGCTATTAATACAACCACCACCTCCAGCATGGTTACCTGTTGTAATAATGAGCTTGGAGTTTTTTTAAGATACATGTTTTTTAGGGAAAATGTTTTAAGATTTAATTGTCCCACTTTGTCTCATTTTGCCATGTTTGTTTTGAGACAGCTATCACCTAAGGATGGGTCTAAGGATGAGGTTGGTATTTATATATTTTTTTTGTTAACATGTTGTTTGACTGAATGGGAGCATGTTAATTGATGGTTATGCTGCAACTGAGAAAAAAACTTACTAGGCTATTTATATATTTTTTATAAAAATGCATGCTATAAATGTCCCAACACTTTCTCCTGAGGTGCTTTCATTTATCATATGGCTATGATATGGGTATAATAAAGCTTTTGTGAATACAATGCATGTGTTTTCATTCATGCATTATATTTTTGGATGCAATATTTTACCATTTCATATAATGTGAGAACAGACTATGCCCCTAAAAAAATCTTGCTCCTGAAAATGATGTGAATCTCAGCTAGGTATTGTAGATGAGACTGATTGTACGGCCTCTTACTTTTGCTAGCATATTTGCTAGCATATTCAAGCAAAATAAGAGCCTAAGCCCATTCAGGTTTAATTTTGTTATTCTTAGGCTACAAAATTCATACTATTTTTTTCTTAGGCACAAAGAAAAAATAGGTTTACCTGTCTTATTTCAGAGTTTCAGATTCTTCCAGTGATGATTTTTCTGTGTTCGTTCCATAAGGACTTGCAAAAAAATTTGGCATATTCACAGTGCAATTGGATAAGCTGAAAAAGAAATGACAATGTACAAATATTGAAGTTTGGGACATTAATTTATAGCTAGACTTTGATTAGGGATGTAGTTGGCTAATTTTTTGTTTTGTTTCACAGAATCATGGATGAGTAGAAAGATCATATGCCGAACTGTCTTTACTCTCCTTTTAGAGTCAGTTACTAAAGCTAGTCAAGATCAAATCTGCCCATCTAGCTGTTTGAAAGCATGCAAATGCAAGTAGATAAGTAGGTACCAGCGTTCCATGCACCTCGATGTATAGTCATTCTGGCCACATGACCACAGGAAAGTCTTTGGATAATGCTGGTTACCTCGGCTAAGAAACAGATGAGCGCTGCCCCTACAGATGGATATAACTGGATAGGGGAATTCTTTACCTTTATATCATTGAAAATTCAAACTAGGTAATATTTTCATTGGAGGAACTAATTTTTTATAAATATCTGTAAGATTTCCCATTTCTTCTTCAAAGTTTGTTTAAAACGTTTAAAGTTAGAAAAAAGCAGCAGATTTGTTCTTGTCTTTTAGAGTGTTTGGGGAATCAATTGCCAGAGAAGAGTTGGTCTGTGCACAGGATGGGTTCAAATGAAGGATTAATTAAGTAGAATTTGAGCCTGGTCATTTGTGCCTCAAGTAAGAACTTTGGGTTGATTTGTCCAGTTCTCCTTTTTTTCTTTAATATTCTTCCTTGCTTGCTTCATCAAAGTCCAACTTTTCTTTCTCTAGAGTGTCACGGGATCATTGCTTGCACTGTTCTGATTTAAATGCATACAAATGTCAACCATCCCTGCTGTAGATTGAATAATGACTGCCCAGGTATTAATTGCTTTAATACCATTTAGCTTTGATGTCAAAATTTTCCAACTCACTGTATTTTCTTTGACTTGATACTGTGATAAATTGGAAGACTCCAAAATTACCAAATATTTATAACCTCTTTGTGCCACTTCCTACAAAATCTTCATTGTTAAGGATATTCTATCATCTTCAGCAATCTTACTTGCCTTTATGGTTTTGGTTGCATACATGTTAATACAATATTGTACTTCATATCTTTACTGACTCTGTTGTGTTTTTTTTAAATAAGCAATCTAGTTCAGCCTTTGTTCTTCCAAGTAATTTTAAATGATCCATGTTGAGTAAATGTGAAATTTTTATTCTACTTTGGCAAGTGTATATTCAGTTTGTCTTGTTCAAATTTGTTTTCAGTGAGGCCATTGAGAGTGTAAAAAATAATGGTGGTAATGAGTCATCTTGGAAAATTCCACATTTAATTTTGACTTCTAACCAATTAGCCATCAGCTTTGTTCACCAAAACTTCATTGAAGTATTCATAAACTAGCTTGCTTTCCATTGAAGACCTGTGTCAGGTCCCAGATATTTCTACAGAGATGCTGCCATTTTGGTGGGAGGAAGGAGGGAGTGAGTTATATATGAGGCTTCTGTTTCTGTTTCCTGCATTACTGAGCTATGAAGTTTCTGTTTCTTGCATTACTGTGTTAATCTCTTTGAAGCCACCCCATTGGTGCTCAGGTGAAAAGTTGAGCTAAGGCCCTGGGATGACCCAATGGACAGCAGGAACTCCCTCCAACATTTAGCCATGACCTGGACCCCTCTGAGATAATTCTTTGAGGTACTTCATGCAGGCGGTAGATGTGCTTCGGAACAGTTTGACCAGGGTAGTCCGCTGCAGGGTATGAAGTGTGCCTGCTGGGGGAACAGGTCTATTGCAGTCCAAATTACCATGTTCCCCCTCACTTTTCGGCAACTCTACTATAAAGTCCATTGTGATCTCCTCCCACGGCCTTGTTGGCTCTGCTACTGATTGCTGCAGTTGGGGGGGGGGCTGGTTCCCAGTCGTCTCTTCATTGTGGCACAGATGGGGCAACTTTTCATGTAACTATCTACATCTTTCTTTATGCAGGG
>JAPKID020004116.1:0-11887 GCA_026931265.2 Tropidonophis doriae
ATTAAAACTTGCTAAATTAATAGTTGTAAGTCAAGGGCCGAAATGGAGGGCAGTAGTGCAGGCTACATCCGCTGACTTCCATCCTTCCGAGGTGGGTAAAATGAGGACCCAGATTGCTGAGGGCTATATGCTGACTCTGTAAACCATTTAGAGAGGGCTGTAAAGCACTGTGAAGTCAGGTATAAGTCTAAGTGCTGTTGCTAGTATACAATTCTGGCACTGCCATTACATTGTGATGGGACCAAATTTTGAAATCACCTACAGCCTTCCCTCCTTTCGAGGTAGGTAAAATGAGGACCCAGATTGTTGGGGGCAATATAACTGACTGTATGCTTAGAGAAGCCGGTAAAGCACTGTGAAGCGGTATATAAGTCTAAGTGTTATTGCTAAGGACTACCTGTATGGCTTTTATCCTGGATTGCAGACATGGTGCTGGATGGCGGCGGTTTTTGAAATAAATTCTAGGAAAAGGAATCCAATAGACCCAGTGAAAAGTATTCCCCTCCCTGCCGTCTATTATTATGCTTCCTATTATTATAACTTCTAATAGAGGTCATAAATATAGCAGGCCCTGGATAAACAACTCACAGGAGGGGAGAAAACCCTCAAGAGCTTAGCCCCTGCATAAGCTTTGCAGCTATCAAAAGGAATGCAGCAATGAGATTGTAGAGAGGCTGCAAAAGGAATAGAAGGGAGAATAAGCAAACAGCCAAGAGACAGCCAGGGAGCCCATTTACAGCTAATCTCATAAATGGCAGTTTAGTTCTGATGCCAAAACAAAAAACAAAAAAACCTTGGGAAGAAGGGATTTCAGATCATTCAAAGAGGCTCCACCCTAGTGACTTCCCTTATGTCGATGTGGGTTGGAAAGTCCTTTCGCAGTTTCCCCAAGACTATCATTAAAGATACTTTATCATATTCTGTGCACTTCTTGCTTGCCCAGCTCCCGGGCTTAATCATTTCCTTCACGAGGAAATCTTTTATCTTTGATTTTGGAGGCAAGCAGGGCTGTTTCGTAGGGTTTCCAAACACTACCCTGTTTCCCTGAAAATAGGACCTCCCAGGATAATAAGTCCAATTAGGCTTTTGAGTACATGCACTAAAATAAGCCCTGCCCTGAAAATATGCCAATACAGCAGCAGCCATGAAGTGACCATGCTTACTGCCTCCTGCGCCTCAAAAATAATAAGACCTCCCTGAAAATAATCCCAAGTGTTTATTTCAGGGGTCAAAAGAAAATAAGACTCTGTCTTATTTTCGGGGAAACACGGTATGAATATTTTTACCTTGATTTCCTATTTATGAACACACACACAAATGCCCTCTCCCAAAAAACAAATACATCTATTCCTCAATTTACCACTATAATTGGGACTGGAAAATTTATCATTAAGTGGCATGGTTATTAAGTGAAGCACCATAAGCAGAGATGGTATTCACTTACCTTCCTTACCAGTTTGCAAATGTGAGCATGCATGCACCTGCCTTGCATGCGCTTATGATGAAAAATGGGATGCTGTAGAGCTGGGATGGATGAGCGGAGCCACCTGCAATTTCTGCGACCAGTTTGGGCGAACCAATCCGAACCGGTAGAATACCACCTCTGATCATAAGACCGCAGTCAATTTTATTTCCTTTTTTTGCCACAGTCATTAAATGAGACATTACATTGCAACCTTCTGTGCTGGATTCCATATTGATGTGGCTTGATCATAAGTCATTTTTTTCAGCGCCATCATAGCTTCAAACCTTCACTAAACGAATGGATGTAATTCAAGTACAACCTCTACTCCCCTTCTTTTTAAGTAGCCTCCAATTCATACATTGGTTTTAGGCCACCGAACATTGGAAAACCAAAGAAATTAAAGACGGCAGAATTCCAATTTAGTGACAGTCACTTAGGACGGTGCACTTGTTTTCTGGGACTTGGGGAAGGAAGGGAATTAGGTGATGTACTAAGTAGGAAAAAGTAAAAAAGTTGTTATGGGCACTGATAAAGAGGGCAGATTACTGTGCCATTCATTTTGGAGAAAATTTACAGCTGCTGATCTGTATACTGTATTTTTTGGAGTATAAGAGGCACCCCCCCTTAAAAGAGTGAAAACTTGGGTGCAAAATGTAGCCCCAGCCACCCACCATTTCCCATCCTTTGGCCTCTGCCTCCAAGCAATTTGCCTCCTTACAGCAAACAGCCTGTTTCAGCTTCAGCACAGCCTGATTAGCACAAGCAGCTGATTGTCATTGGATTGGCCTTCCGACCATCAGCTGTTTCAGGCTGCAGCGATTGCCATTGCCTATGGCTGGCTCCACACACTTCAGCCTCCACATCTGACTTTTGGCCTCTGCACACCCCGTTTTCCACCTATTCCGATCCCCACTCGTAGAATAGGTGGAAAATGGGGCGCGCAAATGTCAAAAGCGGGGTGTGGAGAGGCTGAAAATGGGATGTGAAGGCCAAAAATGGGGCATGCAGAGGCGGCAATAGGCTATGGCAATCCCTGCAGCCAGAAACAGCTGATCATCGGGAGGCTCGACGGTCAGCTTCTAGTGCTAATCAGGCAGAGCTGAAACTGAAACAGGCTGTTTGCGCCAAGGAGACAAATTGCTGAGAGGCAGAGGCAGATTTTTTTTCTTGTTTTCCTCCCCAAAAGCTAGGTGCATCTTATACTCTGGAGCGTCTTATATGCCGAAAAATATGGTAAATACTCTAAACATTGCACTTTTATCACCATGTCACCTGTAGGTGCAAATTGAAGGTATTTTTCATAACTTTCCAACCTTCTCGTTAATGCTAGCTGGATATATATGGGTTATATAAACTATGATAGCTTAACATAATGTAGTAATTAAAGCACTAGGCTAGAAACCAGTAGACTGGGAGTTCCAGCCCTGCCATAGACATGAAGCCAACGGGGTTTGACCTTTGACCAGTCACCCTATCTCAGTCCTAGGAAGAAGACGATGGCCAACCACTGCTGTTAAAACCTTGACAACAAAACTGCAAGGTCTTGTCCAGGTGGTTGTCAGGAATCAACACCAACTCAAAGATACACAGACACACAGAAATGCACAATGCTAGACCGCTTCTTCATCTGGTTTTGCAAACTAGAATGTGACCAGGGAATGAGTTTCCCAACAAATGCAGAATAAGTAACCAAATACAGAGACATTGCATACTTTTGTGTCGTTTATGAGCCATGGTGGCACAGTGGTTAGAATGCAGTACTGCAGTACTACTTCTGCTGACTGCCGGCTGACTGCAATTTGGCAGTTCGATTCTCACCGGCTCAAGGAGGACTCAGCCTTCCATCCTTCCAAGGTTGGTAAAGTGAGGACTCAGATTGTTGGGGGCCATATGCTGACTCTGTAAACTGTTCAGAGACGGCTGTAAAGCACTGTAAAGTGGTATATAAGTCTAAGTGCTATGGCTATTTACTATTATACAATTCTGGCACTGCCATTAAGTTGCGAAGAGTCCAAATTTTGAAACCACCTACAATTAACTGTCAGGCGTCAACACCAACTCAAAGATACACAGATACACAGAAACGCACAAAGCTAGACCACTTCCTCATCTGGTTTTGCAACATTGTACCTGCCTTGGGTTTTGAATGAAGCTCTTCTGGGTTCCACATGCAAGAGTTCACACACACGAGTGTAGCCACCTCGGCTTTTTCATTGCCCGATGAAATGCAGCTGAATATATCGGATGGTTCTGCTGGAAAGGATAGTTAATCATTTTGCCTCTCCAAAGAGACAGACGCAATGATGCTTATTTGATAATGAAGCATTGGCGGGGGGGGGTTATCAGGTACGCTTGATACGCCAGTTGTGCCCCTTACTGGACCGGGATGCCCTCCTCACAGTCACTCAAGCATTTGTGACGTCCAGGCTGCACTACTGTAACACTCTCTACATGGGGCTCCCCTTGAGGTGTACTCGAAGGTTACAGTTAGTCCAGAATGCGGCCGCACGAGTGATAACGTGAGCCTCAAGGCAATCCCGCATAACACCTCTCCTGCGTGAGCTGCACTGGCTACCTGTGGCCTCTCGGGTGCACTTCAAAGTGTTGACGACCATCTTCAAAGTGCTCCATGGCTCGGGGCCTAGCTACATAGGAGACCGCCTCCTGCCCCATACATCCTTCCGACCGATCCGCTTCCATAGAGAGGGCCTTCTCTGGATGCCGTCGGCTGGGCAATGCCGGCTGGCGACACCCAGGGGAAGGGCCTTCTCTGTGGCGGGCCCTGCCCTCTGGAACGACCTGCCCCCCCGAACTACGCACCACCTCGGACCTCCGCCTTTTCCGCCAGCGTCTTAAAACGTTCCTTTTTCAACAAGCCGGCCTAGCATAACCTCCCATCGCTGATTTTTATTGTTATAAATTTTAATTAGAGGGTTTTAACAGTTTTAGCACGGGGTAATAGTTTAATTAGTTTTTAATTAATTTATTTCTGTATATATGTATTGTTTTTAATATTGCCTGTGCGCCACCCTGGGTCCTTTTTTAGGAGAAGGTGCAGGGTATAAATTTGAAAAATAAATAAATAAAATAAATAAATAAATAAAATAATACTCTGGTGTTTGATCTTATGTCATGGTATATACATATTACACATTGGCACCAGTGAAATCTGTCATATTTTGTGGTGTTTGTGGTGCTATATTGTGTTTAGGAGTCTGACAGCCCATGGGTAGAAGCTGTTTTTAAACCTGTTTGTCCATCTGGCTGTACTTCTGTGTCTTCTGCCCGATGGTAAAGTGGAGAGAGACACTGGCCAGGGTGTGAATCACCCCTAAGTATCTTCCTTACTCTGCTGAAACAGTGAGGCCTGGTGATGTCATCCAGTGGTGTTAGGGGGCAACCAATGGTTCCAACCTGCTTCTCTTCAGGTGACAGGAAATTGTTCACAATTGGCTTCAGAATTGGTGGGGAAGCAGGAGTAAATGCATTGCTTCTGCCAACTGCATAATTTTTGCTGTGGTCTAAAAAGAAATTTAATTCAGAGGAGTTTTTCCCCAGGGTGTGAGGTGGGAAGCAAAGCTGTGTACTATTGTAATTTATGCATAAATAACACTTCAAATTGCAAACCTGTGTTTTCATTTTCTCGTTTATGGGCACTGTTAGGTCTTTTCAGCAATCTTTTTTCATGCTTCATTGGATTTTTCACATGATTTATCAGAAAACCACCTTATATGGCGTTGTCCATTTAGCTCTATATTGTCTACAGTCACTACTCTCCAGGGTTTCAGACTGGACCCTTCCCCAACCCTACCCCCCAAAATCAAGGAATTAAACCTCTGTTTTTGTCCTATGAAGCAGCAGCACCAATAGCTCTGCCCTGGGCAACATTTCCAATCTTCTTGTAAGGGATTGTGCAAAGAGTAGCAGAGTACAATCTCCAGGGAATGTTTTTTTGTAGTCAGGGATGGGACGAAATGCACATGCCCAGAGTTGGAGCTTATTCTACTTTCACAATGTTGATCAGGGATCAGATGCCAGGAACCAGTTAGTTGCTTATGTGCCAATTTCGCATGACTTGCAGCTTCCAGAAACTCAGGGCTAATCCCTTGCCGAGTGAATTGAAATTCCAAAGTTGGGGTGTAATTAAGAATGAATAGATTTCTAGTGAAACGTGTGGTGACAGATTCCTGGAAAAGCTTTGCTTTTGGAGATTACATACAGTATATTTCTGTCACCTAGATTTTATTTTGTATTGTAGTTTTCTTAGCTATACACCATTAAAACTCTCATACTTTACACCCATGGTGTAAAGTTTGGATGAAACAGTTCATGCTTGAGAAACAAACATTTTTTGAATCAATGTACCTGGAATGGGCTAACTTACAGAATGCATCCAAAATCCAGGACCCTGGGACTAAAATTTGTCAAAGTTGCAGCTGCCTCTTGATTACACTTCCCCAAAACCCATTGGTCCCATGTTGCAACGGAAAATGGGATAAATGTATGTCTGCTCACTTTCCTGCCTTCTTTTGGCCTTTGTACCCAATCAGCTGTCAGCAAGGCTGAATTAGGTGAGCAGTCATTGGCTGTTTTGGAATTGAAGCTTGAAATCTCTGAGGAAAAAATAAGCGAGTGATTCGGATGCCTGCTGGCAAGATAAGAGTTGGCAAAGAGATGCTTCTGATTGATGGATGACTCCTATTCCTCCCTGGAGTGAAGGTGCCTTTGGGGGACAGAGTGAGATGAAAGGGTGGTCCACAGTTGCCTCCCCCCCCCAGCAAAATGTAGACAATTCCATGGTGAGGAGGAGGAGGAGGAGAAGGAAGCTTCCTTTTTGGGGCTCTCCTGAGGGGAGGGGAAATGACACAAATCTATATTGTATGTGGAAAGAAGAAGGATGAGGAAGCGACTGAGATGCCTGCTGGTGAGGCAGGGTTGGCTGGATTGTGCTGGCGAAATGTGAACTCTGTTCCTCACTGGAAGGAGAATGAATGTGTAGCAGGAATGCAGGTTTCCATGGGGTTCACAGCTCCCTTTGTTCCTCCACCTCCAGCAAAGTGGCAGGCACTTCCATAGGAATAGATCAGCTGAGGAAGAGGAGACCTTACTCCTGTCATGAAGAGGAAATGGCACATGCTTATGGTATATACGGAAAGAAGGCGGCCCCAATGAAGACAAAGATCACGGGTTATCAAGTGGGAATATAAAGTAGTGCCTAATATATGTAGTTACTTTATCTTTACAACAGTGCTATAACAAATTAGGCTGTACCAACTCCATTCTTTAAGTATTATACCAGAGGCATACTTCTCTTTCTAAAAAAGTATGTTATTAATTTCCTGCAGTAATTTAAATTTCTTAATTGGTTACCAGCTTCCTAACACACATTTTTATTTTTCTGCTTTGTTGTATAGGAATCCAGTGGAGGAGTTTATGGTGATTATGGTACCTATTTACAGGTTATGCCTTCATATTATACTGCAGCTCAAGGATTCTTCCATCCAAACATCTTGCCATTTACACCTCAAAATCCCCTGAAGGTAAAAATATTTCTTCTGGAGCCTAAAGCTATGGAATGCAACAAACATAACCAATGTTTAAGTACCGGTAGCTATAATCCAGAGCTTCCGAAGTCCTATATCATGTTAAGATGCATTGAAGGATAAGTAGCAAATAACATCTGTAATTTGTTTTTTCATTACTACATTTTGAACAAATGTGTATTCTCAGTTGAGATCTTGTGCTACCATTAAGATAGTGCTAATTCATTAGTTGCTGGCCATGCTATTTGTCTTTGTTATTTTGGTAATGGAACTTTTCAGAGTAACCATGAAATTGGAACCAGCGTAAGTCTCCTGTAGTCAGCAAAATCCTACAATTCATTTTTACTTGTGTAGTCTTGCTCTAAAAAGCCCTGTAAAGTAGAAAAAAACAAAATGAGATTTCTTCCAACAACCAGTTTGCCAAACAGCTTAGAAAGTTAACAACTGGTTCTCCCGAATAGGTATGAACTGGCTGAATCCCACCCCTGGATAAAGCTCTGGAACCAACTATTTATATCTGTTAAGATCACTTTATTGTGTAAATCATGGTTAGAATTTATCAAATGTCAAATTCAGCATTTTGTATGGCTGCACATTACCATAATTGACTTTTTATGATCCTTAGATGATGCCAGTGAAAAATGAAAAGCGGAGCTCTTCATACCTCATCACAAATCCAGAAGACAGTCCAGTGGAATATGTTGGGCCACATACTCAGGGCTCCGGAATGCATTATACAGAACTGTACCTTAAAAGAAAGCGTGTCTATTAAGATTTCTCTCTTATTGAAATCAGATTGACTTCTTGTGGCATTCTTGCCACTGTTCTCTTTATATATATATATATTGTAGATAACATGTGCAAAAATATTGCAGAAATTAGTTTTGATAAGAAAAAATGGTATGGGGAAGAAGCTGTTGTCTTCCAGATTATTTTTTGTTGTTTGGGCTGACAGTAATATGTTTAGAAGAACAGTAATGTTATGGTGTGAGAGCTACTCTCAAAACAATGTAATAATGGAACTTTCCAAATGTCTTCTGAGAAACTGCCCTGATACCCTTAAAAAGCAGTAATGCTGGTCAGTGATGTTACAAGAAGCCTCTTTGATGACTTAAAGTCCTTGATTGAAGAGGATTCGTGTATAATTCTATTTTCTGTTTCACAATAATAATAATAATAATACACTATTATTAGGATGATTGGGTTTAGATTTACAACTTTCAAATGTAAATAAAATTAGACAACACTCCTAGCAGTAAATTAGGAAAATGTCAAGATATACGTCTTATTGAAAATAACATTTTTGAAATATAAAGTATGTTATGACAAAGTTTCTGTGGAATTGAAGGACTGAAACTAGATTTATGCTTGTAGATGTTGGCCTTTATGGTTAAAAGTTCTAAACCTAGAAACAATATTCAAACACATTTCAAATATTTTCACACACACACAGTTGGAGCTGAATTTATTACAGTCACTTGCATTTAATTAAAAATATGCTTTCCAGATGGTTCTTGCAGACACCTGATTTATCTCACTTCCAACTTGGAAACTCTTTGTCACACTTTTTTGACGATTTGTGGAGATGCTCCCCAAAAGTAATATTCTGTACATACTTGAAACGATTCTGTTGATATATCTAACTGGTCTATTTTTCTTGTGAGTGAAAATGTGCTTGAAACAGGCTTATTTACCCCAGTGTGCTCACAATCTTGAGAACTGTAATATGACTGTAATGTGGCTTTACCCATAAAAGCTAAATGTATTTAAATCTGATTGAAATATTTATTAGGGTTGTGTCACGGAGTTCAATAACAGCTTAATTGCTACAAGTTGCTGTAGAATTAGACCTGTCATATTTTGACGCTAAGCAATGAGTTTTGGTTGGTCATATGCCCCTGGAAGAAGGAAGCCACTTCTATATTTATATATTGGTCTCATTACATTTCCAGTACCTTTTCGCCAATCAAGCTCTTGATAAATAAACAGATGTGTAAATGTTCTTATACGTCTATAGAGTTTAGGCCACTTTGCTTATAGAGGAAGAGGTTATATCAGCTGAAGAATGTACACATTTGGCTTTTTTTACCTGCAATAATGTTATCACCATTTCAAGGGCCATTGAGCCAGTACTATTCAAAGATGTTTCTGCAGTCATGTAGACAACATGGCATTATGGTGCAGTTACCCTGTTCATCTCACATTTGCATGCTTTCAAACTGCTAGGTTGGCAGGAGATAATGCTCACCTTCTTGGTTTTCCAACCAACAAGCCCAGTGTCTTAATTGCTGAGCTATCGTGCTCTAGAACTAATTCAGTAGAACTAGACTGAATTTCCAGCATGTATCCTAGTAGACTAGCCTGTTAATATCCAACAGTTCTTCTTTATGAAATAGTGTATGCACCACCTTTACACCAGTGGCTTCTATGAAAACTTTTATTTAAAAAATCCCTTGCTTTTTGTCAAAATTAACAATTGCAGGCATTCAAGTTGATATGCATGAATAATCATAATATTTTTTTTGCATTCTTTCTGATCTTTTTACACATAGCCCAGTGAGTCGTGGTTGGGAGCCCCTAGAACAAATAAATGAATAAAATGGACAGCGATCAGGGAAATGGACATGAAGATGACAAAACACAAAAATGGCTAACTGAGGTTGATTAATCCCTTCAAAGCATGTGGAGTATAGGCTTCAGCACAAAGTCTTTATTTGGAACATTTTTTTAAAAATGGATGAACATTTCTGGATAAAATCGAGAGGGTTTTCTTTAATAAAGAATAACAAAGTGCATACAGAATATTTATAGATTACATAAAAGAACAGGCCATTTGAAAGATGGGTTAGCATTAACATTACATTTTACATTATTGCAAATCCTGAATTACTCTGTAAATGCAATATTTTATTTTAGGAAAGAATAGTTTCCTTTTAAAGAATGCCCCTTACTTTATTTTTTTTAACCTAAAAAAGATTTATGAATTGACAGCAAAAAGGACAATCTGGTAAATCCAGTATCATGGCTCTTTTCCATGTATATATATTGCCATTTTCCTTCAACTAAAAGTATAGAAGGGATCTGGTTTATTTAGATTAAACGATTGGGTTAGGTCTACTTAGAATTGACCAATGAAATCAAAAGCCTTTCTTTAATCGTGATTAAATCTGTATCCAGCTTAAGAGTTTTCCAAATCTCTAAGTTTCTGACTATTTCCTTTAAACCTGCAGGTAAAATACATACATTATTGTTGAATAATGTATCATATTTGATCTGTGGCAACATCCTTGTGCAGAAGGGGTGTTGCAGTTCAGAATAAACGATACACGCAGGTCACTGGCTAGCTGCTTAATGTGTTGATTTGTTTCATGACATTTGCTAAAAATATTATCAGGCATGAGGTGTGTCACCTCAATATTGACATAATGCTTTTCCATTTACCTATTATTTGCCTCATGGATTTATACACCCATCCTGCAAAAGATTGGTGTGTACAAATCCTGCATTCTGCAAAGATTCAGAATACCTACTGTATATAAAAAAATTCAAATTTCCCTTCATAGTAAAAGGAGCGACCATTGGCATTTGACCATGGCCCAAATATCCTAATTCAACATTCTTCCCCCAACCAAAAATGACAAATTGAAACAGACAATTACCTTAGCTTTCCATTTAGGGGGAAGTCAATAAATGAAAACATAAAACAATGTGCTAGGGATGAATGACTAGCAGAGGTCTCAGCTCTATACATGTGATGGAGGCTAGGAGGCACCAAGCACATAGGAGGCAAGTTTACAAATACACAATATACAAAAAGAAATAGGCTGGGATGTAAAGAACTAGTGAGTTCCGCAACAATATGCTTCATAGCAATTTCTTCCTATGAATAGCAAGTATCCATAATATGACATAAACTTTTCCACTTTTAAGATGAGTTCAGAAGTATCCTACTCAGTTAGGTGGGTGACTGAATTTGAAGGTTACAGATGCATATCCAAGCCTTTTCAGTGAATAGGAACATTTGTATGGCTCTTCCGGCAAAAACAGCATTAGCATTTTGCATAATGTACATTTTCAAAGGCTTTCATGAAGAAGCAATGTAACATGCTGCATACCCCGAGGCCATTATTCTGACAAAATTTCTGTTTTCTTTTAGCCATTATTCTGACAAAATTTCTGTTTTCTTTTAAACATTTTGATAACATCCATAGTGATTGCACAAGCCAATCACTATTTTCACCAGTCAGAACCTAAATGAATGGAATACAACAGTTCTGGCTGTTGCACAGAGGGCGACTGCCAAGTACTCACTAGGTTGACTGAGTAGCAAACTCTTATTTCCAAGCAAGAAGGAATTGCTGAATTGCAAAATTACAAAAATGTAGCAACAGGCTGTATTTTTTAAAAAATATTCAACAATATCAGTATAAAAATGTTGGATTATGACTTCGTAATGAGTGTTTCAAAGCCTTGAATCAGATTGTGAAAAGTTGTCCTCTCACCAGGGTCCTGTACCCAACATTTTCTCATCAGTTGGTTAACCTAGAAAATAAAAGGCACAAGGGTTCTTACCACGACATTTGCTTCCTCAGGCTGTGACAGCACACAAGACATGTTTTTTTAATCCTATCTTCTTACCTTACTGTGTGTGTGTGTATGTTCCAGCATAACTCTGGAATGCCTTGAGCAATTTCACCCAAACCTGATACAAAGATGACTTACATTGTGGAGAAAAATACTGTGGGGGTAAGACACCCCTAATACCCCTTGGGGGGTTGTTCTCTTAAGCTACAGCCTGTTGTGCCTTAAAATGGCTTCTACTGTACAGCACAGTGAAATTGCCATGATAACACCTTCACCGTACTCCACAAGGGGACTC
>JAPKID020004117.1:0-11886 GCA_026931265.2 Tropidonophis doriae
TGCCTGTGCACCGCCCCGAGTCCCCTTCGGGGGAGAGGGGGCGGTCTATAAATCCGAAAAATAAATAAATAAATAAATAAATAAAATAAATAAAGAACAAAATGACAATGTCTGCAGTTTTAAGTTAATGTCTCAGAGTTGATTTGTAAGCACAAATACACACATGCGCACATACATGCACATGGGCACACATGCACCCACATGCGCACAAAGACAGATACAGCAGACATGTTCCTTTGTTCTTTATGCAAATTTAACGTCAGGAGTAAATGTTCCTCAGTCTTCTGATGTTATTTCATTTGCACATGCTTTGTACAATCTATTTGCTAGAGAAGCAAAAATATTGGCTTTACTATAGTATTGGCCAATCAATGATTATAATTGTGGCTCTCTTTAATCTCTTAATACATGTGATATGAGATCAAAGAACATGATCAGTTTTCTTCTGGCTTCTGAATGAATTGAATTTTGGTTGCAATCAGGCAATTTTAAGGAGTTTAGTATCCTAAATTTCCTCTTGTATTTAGTTAAGTACTTATGCTTATAGTTGAAATTGCTTAAATTAATCCTTGCCAGATCGCTTAAGCTTGACTGTCTGTTTGAGGTGGCTGAAAAATGCAGATTATTTAAAAACAAAAAACCCTAAGACATTAGGAAGCAATAGTTAGAATCCTTCTTTGATGACAATGCTATAGCAACAGACTCAATAGCAGGCAGAACCGATGTTACACATTTTATTTGGTACCTGGATAAATTAGGAACATTTTCAAAACAGCACTACAGTATTCAATGGAACTGGAATCCTAGCTTCCTCTTCTCAGTGATAAACAGAAGTCAGCCACCTGGCTGAATGGTTTTGAAATTTGTTCCCATTCTTTTGAAATAGAATCTGGTACTTCCTTCATATGATCTACATTTGCTGTATTCCTCTTAGAATAACATCCCTTTGAATTTGTTAGATCATTGATCACTGTAAAGATATCTGCTGAACAAAACTTCTCATTGGCGACAGGAAGGGCATCCGGCCATTAAAACACTCTGCTAGCTCCATCCAGTTGCCCAGACTCCATTTTGCAAATGTTTGTGAGGCTGTTGGATCTGTTCATGCAAGTAGATATCAGTGTCAGAATGATTACAGTATTTTCAAACATGTACAGTACAATGTATCCATTTTGTATTGGTTTAATATAACTTTTTGCCTTCTAAGCTTTTGCGCACATGAGGGCGCATGACCTTTTAAGATGGTGACTAGTTACTTCTCTATCCTAGAATGTCTTGAGAGGCACACTGACTTATTATCTTAATTGCCTTGCAAATAACCCCTTGTGATTACAATAATAGAGAGAGATTAAAAAAGCTACCTCTGTCACCAACAAAATGCTTTCATCTTTGTCTACAACAAAGCAAATATTATTTTTCTCATTACATGGAAATAGGAGAATTTTAAACTATGAGAGATCCTTTGCTGGAACTAAACAATCGTCATGGTGCATCTTTAAAAGCAACTACATCCACTAAAATAATTGTTCCCATGGTTAGACATTCATAAATTCAATCAACAAGTAACTAATCCCAGAAATCAACGAGATCACTGTAAAGATATCTGCTGAACAAAACTTGGCATCTTTTTCCGATGGATCAAGTTTAAGGATATTCAAATGCAGGAGCGGGATAGAGCCCATTCTTGCCACTGTCTTTACATTTAGATTAGCATTGAGTGCACAAAGGCTATGGATATATGGATAGTATGTGTATAGGCTCTGTACACCTGATCCACTTCCCTGAAGATGAATGGAGCCTGATTACTTAAAGAAAGCACACAAGCAGACCATTTTTATGCATCTGCAAGCTCTCTGCACACACAAGTGGGGGAGAGAATAACAGCTGGGATTCTCCCTCTTTCCCCCTCTTCGCGTGGAATACAGAGTTCCAGTGTGTTAACCTTCTGAAGTAACAGACTTGATGGTGGCATAACTTCCTTCTGGCTTTATTCAAGAAAGCAGCATGTATAGCAAAGGAAGCATGGCTTTGTAATGGGCACGAATCCCTCTTTTAGACTTTTCATGTTAAACTGTTAAAGAATATTTCAAAAATTTTAAGAAGGCAGCATTATCCGGAGCCACATTTGCTTGTTATGGTAATGACGCATGCATAGTTTTAGAAAACCTTACCGACTAAGCAATCAGTCAATAAAATGCCATGAAATGGGTCATTTTGTTTATCGTATCTATTATGGTAGTTATCCATAATACATACAATAGGGCAACCTTTCTTGTTTAGCTATGCTAATTTCACAGCTTCTGTGTTAGACAAAATGTCACAATTTGTGTTTCTCAAATGGAATACTCTTTCTAATAAATTGTAAGCCAGTTCAAATGACCTTTCTTTGAATTTATGTGGTTGAAGATGTTGTGCTTCACTGCATCACTTAATTATGAAAATTACTGTCATAACCCAAAGACTACCTTAATAAAATACCTGCCCCTCTTCTTTGCACATGAGCATATGAAATATATAATTTCATACACTCATTTCGCACTTTAAAAAAATCTATTTACATTTATTGTTTATATATGTGGTTATATAATGATCTGAAACCATGATAAAATGGTTTACAAATGCTATCTTGCACTCTGTAATGTGTATGTGTATAGAGAGCAAAGTATCATGTGATGTACACATAATGTACACATTGTACACATAATTCTACACATAAGATGCATTAAAGTGAAATTTACTGCACTGAAACATTGTAAATTTTATAGGGTCTAAGAAAGGATGTAATAATTGAAAATAATGTAGCTTAAAAAAAAACCCTGATTTTGAATTGAAATTGAAATTATGAATTAACTTTTGTCTGCTTAGTTTTCTTCTGCCTAAATCCTAACAAATTCTTAAATGGTACAGCTACAATGAGTTTGCTAAAACATTGGTTAAGAAATCCAATTCAAGTTTCAAAACAGATGATGAAGTGCATGATAGAAAAAGTACATTTCTTTGTATAGATCTGTCAAGCACAATTTAGCATCCCTATATTGCAAAAAGTGGCTCTAGATCTAAGTACCAGTTCCCAAGGGAAATAGTTTTAGATGGCATTTGGCCAAAGCGCCGGAATATTAATTGAATATTTTTTTCATTGATGTGCTATGTAGAATGATTCTCCCTTTTCAATATAAATGATAAGGCAATAAATTTTGCATGTACACAGGTTTATCAGGAAGCAAAAAAATACAAAACAAATGCATTTGTTTTGGTATAGGCTTTGTAGGGAGCAATTTACCATATTTCATAATTGGATGCAGTTATTTAAGTTGTATATTAAGTTGTATAAGTTGTATATTAAAAATATAGTAAAGAATCGAATATTCACAACATTCAAATTAATTATAATGTAGAAAAGATGTCCTGACCTGCTGACTAAAGTGTGGAATATAAAAACAATCAAACAACAAATTTTAAATGACAAAATGATACATCTTCCTATATAATATCTGGAAAATAATTTATGGGAATTCCAGGGTTTAAACAATCTTAATTTTTTCTTGCTTCAGATTAGAAATTATAGTAATATTGTTAGAGCTAATTCAGTGTACATGAAATCTTTCCTTCTTTCGTTTTGGCTGGTTTCTCTTTCACTTATAATTCTTCCAATATAATGCATTCACTTTTTTTTTACAATAGGTAAAGATAGACCTTTCAAATTCATAGCCTCAAAATAAATATGGCATACTTCCAGTACGCCTCAATAATCAAGAATGTCATGTTTTCTTTTCCAACTTAATAAACATAATTTCATTTTGGTTGCCTTTTCTGTTTCTATTATTTTAATATGACTATATGATATTTGCTTAGAATTAATTCTCATTGTGTTCAATGGGGCTTACTCCCTACAAGGCACATTTAGAATTGCAGCCTCCACTGTAAAAGAAGCTACATATTTATATCCAATTAGAATACAAATAAAGAAAATGTACTGTCAACACAACCCCCCTCCCCCCAGAACGAGTAATTAAAAAGAAATTGCCCTTCATGGTTTCTATGAAAAAGCACCAACATATTGTTCAGATCAAGCTAATTTTTTCTTATTCTTTATTCAGAGACTTACCTGATCTTCATTCAAAGACTTTTTGTACACACCCACACACACCAGTTCATATTATGGTATTCCAGTTTGTGTTCATCTACATAGGAAAGCTGTTTTAAAAAAATGCTAGCATACAATAAATAAATACCTTTTACATCAATTCAGTTTACCATCTTGCACTAAAAAAACAGGTCTTTCCAAACTTCACAATCTTTTGCCTTAAGGTTAAAGCCTCATGTCTTTCCAGTCAATAATAATGAATTATAATGCCACCCTAGAAATATTCTCAGACCTTGCATGTTTTTTCCAGTTTGAATGTCCGAATGGCTGATTCATACTTCCATTATATCACAATTATGTTTTTATTTGGTATCCCTGTGTCTCTTTACCAGTCATCCGCTGATGGTCCAAAAGCCACAGAACAAACTGTACCACATATTAGTTCCGTTTTATGGAATACATTCCACTCACCACAAGGCACAGACACTTTTACACAAGTTTTAAAGATCCTTCTTATGCTACTAATTATTTATTCTGAATGCGGAAAAATGAGGTCTCAATTTCTTGCTTCCTCTGAGTCTAAATTCATAAATACAAAGGGAAAAATTGGATTTACCTTACAGCCATTAATTCTGTTCTCAGAACAATTTATGCATACTTGCTAGATTAGAACTGCCAGATAACCAAGGTATTATAACTTCACATTGAACACTACAGTGAATTTTAGTCAGTCCACTTTGGTACAAATGAAGCTTTACATATATTGAAAACCTGTTTCTAAAAGAGAACATGGTAGAAATGAATTATTTAATGTATATTTTAGTGAATTTTACAATGAGACTCGATTTTGATGTGGGGAAAGGTTTGGATATAACCAGTGGTGAGATTCAAAAGTTTTTACTACTGGTTCTATGGGTGTGGCTTGGTGGGCATGGTGTAGCTTTGTGAGTGTAGCTTGTGGGCATGGCAGGGGAAGAATACTGTAAAATCTCCATTCCCACCCCACTCCAAGGGAAGGTTACTGAAAAAATCTCCATTTCCTCCCGATCAGCTGAGATTTAGGAGGCAGAGAATAGAGGGTGTGGGGCCAGTCAGAGGTGTTATTTACTGGTTTTCCAAATTACTCAAACTTTCTGCTACAAGTTCTTCAGAACTGGACAGAACCTGCTGAATACCACCTCTGGATATTACAACAGAATGGTAAGCAGTGAAAATGCCTTTTCCCTGGAGAGATCACTTATTTGGGATTTGTACAGGAACCGACATTTTGACTCAATCGTTTCCCTACCTGGATATTCAAGGCTGCTCAGAAATTCTCATAGGTTTTGTCCCTTTTAATGTGACATGTTCTCATTTTATTTGAGACGATAATCAGATTAGGACAGACTTTACGAAGGCCATTAAATAGATACTTACCTAAATCTGAGGTAGCTGTGTTATGGACAGCATGATGCTGTTATTATTTTAGGATCCAGATGTTGTCTTACTTCTCACATAGAAAAGCAAGTCCTAGAATTCTTATCAGAGACTTTACCTTGAACAATTTCATCTCGCAAAAGGTGATCAGCTATAATACCCTATTTTTGAAAATTATTCCCAAGGAGGTACCCTTGCATCCATGTAAGTAAATTTAATGAGTCCTTTTTTGGGGGGGCAGAGGTGGGTTGCTCACGGATTGGCTGAGATCTGCTGAACTGGCCAAACTGGCAGTGATAGCAGTGAGAGGCTGGGCCTATCTGGCCGGACACTTCTGTACATATGCAGAAGCATCACGCACACACGCACATACACGCAAACCGGTAGCACCAGTATTTGAAACCCACCTCTGGGGGGAGGGGGAATTTTATTATTTTACATTATTGCAGTTATTTTTTTAATCTGTTTTTAAAAGCAATGATGCTGAAAATATAGTATTTCATCACATTTAACTGTACTTTTAACTTAACTATAGCATTTTATGTTCTTGGTTATTTAGATAACAGTGCAAAAATCAAATGTAATAACTAAATTAAGTTAATGTTTTTATTTATAATATTTATCTTCGATACTGCAGTTTTTTAACCTAAAGCTTTTTGCCTATTTTTGAAAATTGGAAACATACAATATTTTTAACTGTTGTTGTTTCTTTTATTCATTAAACATGAAACTCAGTCAAGTGAACATTTAAAGATGTGTCACAAATAGCATTGATGGTGCTAATGATTGGTAGGGGTTGCTGCCAGCATCCTAGGTATCAACTAAGTATCTTCTTAAAATATATGATGTTCCTAGTAGCGCAGTTTTTTGCAGTTCCACTGGTGTTATTGCAGGAAGCTGCAATTTCTTTATGTGTTGTTGTTGTTGTTAAGATTGTGTTGTGAAAAGGAAGATGGATGCCTTGGACTTTATTTTTTGAAACATGTTACTTGGGGGCTTGATATAAAATTTGGCAACAGCTTACAAGTCATGAAAAATTGGCATATAACATAACATCACATTTACACCATTCACACCACAGGCACAGAAAAGTACCTAAGTACTGTCCTAAGTAAAGGACAGTGTCTGGTCAGCAATTGGACAGAGAAAGTTCACAATTTCTCCTCCTTATTACAGATTTTAACAGGGGAAACAATGTTTTTTAACAGAGGCTAAATCCTTTTCAAAAACACAATATTGTCTGCTCTGAAAAAAATTTCTCTACTTCCTGTTATTTCTTCTCAGTGGATTTATTGCTTATCCAGAGTTGTAAGAAAATAATCTCTCTCTATTTACCCTCCTCACATAACTCATAACAGCATCTTTATCACTATGTCCATTTGTTATCCTTTTCTTTTTAAATGAAAGTTCAACAGTTTCCACGTTCCTCCCTAGGAAAATGCTTCTCATCATTGTCCTGCTGTTCTTTCTCACTTAGTTATAGGGCTATGTAAATTTTCCTCATAGGGGGATAATCAAAATGAATTGAAAATCATGTTTTATAAAACTGTAAAGTGAAACCTAAAAACTACACAAAAGTTTCAACGTGTCAATGTTGGAATCCTAAAACACTGTATTAAGGATAAAACAGATAGACTATACCTTTAATGAAGAGGAATGGTCCAAGAATGATGAAAATTATATCTAGGGTAGTAGTGTAATTCAGATGATGATAGACAATTGGTTCAGCTTACCTAATCAGTACCATACTAATATTTTATACTCAGTATTTACACATTAAATAGGAGTCTCAACTCCTATTTAAGTGTTTGGATCTTAAATGGGAAAGTCTTTTTCAAAGTTTTTGATAACGATTAGTGGAAGATACTTGTAATTTATTGATTCTTGTGATACATTGAAGTAACTTGGGTTATTAATAGTAGATGGACACTGCTTTTGCACCTTCTTGCTCTATTCTAAGTACAGGGAAGCTATGAATATTGTGCAGGGAGGGGGAATTTCAGGAGTCAAGAATTCCCAAATTGGGTCCATTATACCTACTGTTCATCCACCCATGAAGTTTATGCTTCTTAAATAATAACTGTGCATGAATTAACTAATACTTTATATGTTATTTTAAAGAAGAATTTAGAAATTCAGGAGTGGCTTGCCATTGCCTCTTCTCTAGGACTAAGAGAAAGTGACTGATTTTTGTGCTTAAGGTCGCTAGAAATCATGGTCTCCAGGTTTCTAGACTGATGGCTTAACAACTACACTAAACTGGTTTTCCATGACACCTGAATGACAGAAAAGCAAAACAAACATCTGCCACAGAATGTATCTTGATAATACCATATTCCAGGCAGAAGAAAATCAATAATCAGAATAAAATTTAAATTGCAAAATATAATTTACATGGTACAAAGTAGCCCTCTGTAACATATCATGATAATTAAATACCACATCTTTTATACAGGTATATTAGAATCAATGTTATTTTGGTTATTTTTGGAGGACAGCTGCTAGTGGTTAATACTTTTCTTTTTCTATATTGCACATTACTGGAACTGCTTCTTTAAGTCTATCAGACATTTAAGAAATTTAAAATATATGTGAAATTAATACATTAAGGAATTGCTGACTTAAAACTACAAATAATTCTCAAAAGAAAGCTTCCCAGGAATACAGTATGTTTCATATTTGTTCAGGAGATTTATCCATTAAAGTATATCCATAACTAGTAAAACACAGTGTGTGTATTCAGTCAGTAGAACAGACTCTGTCCTCAGGTAACCTCAAACAGCTGCCTTCAGCAAAAAGTGCTGTCTCTTGTCTCTGAAGCACTTAGTTCTCTCACATTCCTCCCCTTAGGAATGACAGTAATGCAAAACAGACCCTTCCTGTTGGTTGAGGAAGTGTCAATGCAGCATAACATCTAACAGCAGTGCTGAAGTTATGTATGTTACAGATATGTGTTAAACATATATCTAAACCTTCCATTTGCTAAAAGAGAGAAAGCCTACAAACACCTGGTTTCGTCAAATATGCCTTGGGATTTGATTATGTTTTTAATTCAAATATATTGCTAAAAAGGTTTAACAAATGTATCACGGTTAAAATAAGGCATACTTATTTTAAATAATATTTAAATAATATTTTATATGATATAAAATATAAAATACAAGATTGAAATATGTACAAGTTAAACAGATCTTGCCCAAGAAATTAGCAGCGTTAAATGTATTCTGTTGCATTGCCACAAGGTCCTCGAGTGTACATTGATCAAGGTGCAAAAGACAGGTATACATATGTGTTGTTTTTTGCATATCACCTCAATCCAACGAAGCTACCAGATAGCTCCATTTGCTGACTGTCACTGGATCTTGATGTACCTATGAAGAGTCTATTCAATGATACTTCCCAGATTTTATCAGATCCAGGTGTCAGTTTCTTCATTGGTTCTATCAAAGGTTGGTTCTTTGTAGCTTTCCCTAGGTGCATAAGTATGTTTACTTTTCTTTAAAACATCTTTAAAGCACCTTGTGGTTACATCTGGATGAAAATGAATGTTTTAGAAAAGTGATCTCTTTTTTTCAAATTCAAAAGCATGTTGCATAGAATTTTGGGGATGAAAGATTCTCAAGCTTCTCAAGAGATAAAGAATCCTCAATGTTTTACTACAGCAAAACATATTTCAAATTATTCATATAATAATAATACTGCACTAAACATATCAATTTCCTTCTTCCCGATATTCTATTTCCATAATCAATCCTGTTGCAATTCTCTGAATCTGTTGTAGTTTGTCTGAATATTTTGACAGATGGGGTTCCCAGAACATGACATAGCACTTAAGGTGAGACTGACTAATGGACAATAGAGCAGAAATATTATTTTAACAAGAATTTGTATTTATTCAATTTAATATTGCATTTGTTTTTTTAGAGGCAATATTTTATTATTAACTTACTGTATGTTCAGTTTATAAACTCCTACCATTCCAGGATGCTTTACACATGACTTACTATCAAGCTAAATATTCTCCAAACTATATATTTATATTTGATTTTATTTTTCTTAACTAAAGGACTTTTCATTTAATTTTATTGCCATTATGGAGATACAATAAAACACTATTAATGTTTTGTTCACTTTGGTAAGTGTATATTCAGGATGCTAAGAAAAAGTACTTCTTCATACAATATAAACTATGGGATCAATGCCATCAGATTTGTTGACAGATAGATAAGGTTTATAATAAAATTTCATAAATTCATTGAGCATAAGGTTCTCAGTAGATAACTGATGGTCTGAATGAAAGGCAGCATGACTTAAACAGCAATAATTAGGAAGTAAACGTGAAAAAGATTATTGTCAATGTGTTCTTTTATCCATTTGCAATACAAAACTCATAACAAAAATCTAAAAATTACAACAAAATATGAAAGCAAAGCACATTAAGAAAGGTTTCCTGAATCTGATCACCTTCAGATGAACCTGGAAGTTATCTATTTGAGGATATCACCATCATCTGGTACTATCAACATAGGTGATGGTTTTTGAAATCTAAAATTGTTTGCTTTGGTTTGATTTAGTTTTCTTTCAACCTAAAAAGTATCTGAGGATTATTTCTTTGAGCCTTTCAAAATTCTGCTTTCCTTGTGTATCATGACTTCTTGTTCTGCAATTATATTCCGCAGAAGTAACCCTTCAACAAACATGAGGAATGGAAGAAAGAATCTGGTCAAATTTATAACATTTTTAAATACATTTACATATCTCAACAAATATATTGGAATTTACGGATTGACAACCTCAACTTCTTGACACATTCTTTCTATGAGATAACTCCAGGGACATTTTCTAACTGGGTCAGAAAGAAACACTGGATCATCATCATTTAAGAATCTCGAAATATGAGAATCAGTATCTTTTTCTGAGTAGCGAAGTTCAGTCTCTCATAATTCATACTGCCACAATTTAAATTTCTGGGATGCCTTTTCATGTAGAAGAATATAGTATAGTTTCCCATGATTCTCAGAAACTAAGGAATACTCAGTGACCTCACAGTCTTGGCATACTCATCTTAACAAGGTGCCGAAGGCTATGCTTAATAAATTCAGATTCCATATTGATACTCCAATTAATTACCATTGTGGTAATTAATTCATAAAAACAAATTAATTAAGGAACTGAGCCAATAGGCTCTGCCCATAATTACTGCAATTTAAATTTTATAATTTTACTAAGATACCAGGGAACTTGTTTTTGTTCACTGAATTCACTGAACAAACATAAGCATACTGTATATATATAAATTTTAGTGCATCCTGATAGCCAAGAAATTCTTGCAGGGCAATTCATATTCACACCAAGGAAATTTGCACTTAGTAACAATAAGGGTATTTTATCAACAAAAAGCTTCCTCTTACAAGATTTCTGAAGGATTGGTATCAGAACCAACTTCTGCATTCTTGTCTTACAATACAGTAGATATTCACAATTATGTTCTAAGACCAATTTTTACAATTTAATTAAAATTTAACTATGATATCATTATGTTAACTGGAAAGTTAAAAGTTTGTTATTATTTTAATCATGCTTGCTGTTTAATCAATTATGAAATTACTTTTGCCTCTGTCCTTCATTGTGCATTCTTTCTTCTCTTCATATAGTTCCCTGTGTCTCTTTGGATTTCAATTTGAGATAATTCTTTGATCTCTTTTAACTTTTAGTACTGTAGCTCATTTGGATTTTTTCCCCTTTCTCTTACTGAATAACCAACAGTGTACCCTTCATTTCTCAGTTACTCGCTTTTTTTCATTTCAGTTTATCCTTGCCTAGCTGAACCTTTATTTTTAACTTATAGTCCCTTTTGTCCTACCCTGTTTTTGACTCCGTCTTCCAGAAACATTTACAACACATACTGTTACTAATTTTCTAATTAATTTATAAATTGAGGATATTACAAACAACAGATAATAGATTTTTGATCTTTCAGCTAAAAAAAATTGGAAATGACTTTCTGCAATTTATGTAAGTAAATTATAGTACACTACATATTGTTGCACTTTAGATTAACAAGTACAATATACTGATGGTATTAATACCATCGTAAAATAAAGCTGAATAAAATTACTTTTTAAAAGGATAGAAAGTGTAAGAGAGGTTCAGGCTAAGCCCAAGGGAAGTGTTCAAACTTCTGCATAGTACCTGAAAAGACTTCTGATGGCCTAGGATAGTAGAAGACATAAAGGAATACATGGTCTCTTGCTACACATGTAGGAGGGACAAACTCTGCCATCAGAAGCCTGCAGCCACAACCAACACCCCACCATAGAGACACCCATGGCATAGGGTCTCTCTGAATTTCATCACTGATTTACCCTGTTCTAGAATTCACTACA